>JACEGR010000842.1:0-212067 GCA_014170235.1 Listronotus bonariensis | reverse complement strand
TTAAATGTACTAAAAGCATTCTATAAAGAAGAAAAGAGATAGTTATTCATACAGGTAGCCCGCCTACCAATCACCTATTACATATTAGAGTCGTCCGCTCAAACCGGTCATGGTTGCCACGTCACTAGAACGGCTGAAATTTAGAAATTAATTTTAATTTGAAAAAAAATCTTTAAGGAAAGATACCATTAAATACCTAAACTACCAAATTAAAAAAATAAATTGAATTTTTTAAATGTTTAGACTAGAATACCCCCTTAAGCTGTAAACTTTGAACCAGAAGTTGGTGTATGTGCTTGAACCCATTTTTTGTTATTTTAATATTTATAACATACAAAAACCAAATTTGAAGTCTCCAAATTGACCCAAACACAATTGAAAAACCTAATTATACTTACATATAATTTTTTTTTTACACCTATTACCAACCTACTATTTTAAATTATTGCATGTTTTTTCTGCTAAATTTTTTTTTATTCATTACATATTCCTTTAAAAATACATTGTGTCCACAGATGGACTTAGGTATACTTGTAAAAATATTTTCTTTGTCTTAAAAAATTTGCCGAAGGATATACGGAGTGATTTAAAATCATTATTTATTACTTTAAAAAATAAAAAAATCCGAAAAACAAACAAAAACGTATTTTTTAGACTACTTAACTTAAAAAACGTAAAAACTAATGAAACGTACATATCTTTTTGTTGGTTTTAGTTTCTTAAAAAATTAAGGTTAATAAAAAATATTTTAATTAAGTAAAAAAATATACTTTTCAGACCTACAGCGTTAAAAAATATTTTATAATATACAGGAAGATTCAAATTTACGAAAATATTATTTTGCAAATAATAAAACTCGGTTATAAATATTTTTTTAGCCTGAAAATGTAATAAAACTTTTACTTTTTTGTTAAATAAAACGTTACTTTTTGTGTAACAACTTTCATACACTTTAACTTTACTTTATATTGTATGCATATAAAAAATTAAATCAAATATGTTAATAAAAAAACATTTATTTTAGTTTTCACCAGCCGCGCAACTGGGATTTTAATTTTTGTTTTATTTAAAAAATTAGACATGGGACCCATACCTAAAACATACAAGCATTTTGATTAAATATTATCGACAAATATTAAAATATCAATTTATCTATTAAACAAAAAAAATAGCCACACACTTTAATTTTTTTATGCAACACTTTCAGATGCCTTTAGTTACAACAAAAAGGCAGATATTTTTGCGAAATTTAAAATTTGTCATTGATCAAATTTACGAAAAAAATATAAATAGAGAATTTCCCTTTTGTTTTCATGGTTTTCATTTTCTCTGGGGCGCTAACCAAAAATTAGCTTTTTTTCGCAAATTTTAAAAAACATATTTTTTTTGTACCAAAATAATCCTCTTAAGTCCAATAGCATTTTGTGTATATTTGGTGTGGGTCCTATGCCTTAGTTTTAAGATAAAATAATTTAAAAATCCTATAATTTTTGCAGCGATGAAAAATAAATGTAAAGTTATTACATACTTATTCCAGCTACCATTTTTTTATTTCTGTATCGATACTGCCGAAACTTAATAGGGTTGCTAGACTAACAAAAAGTAATTTTTAGGTGTTCATGTTAGTCTTTTACGACTTCCGCTTTCACCGGAAATGACTGTAACTTTTGGTTTTTAAATAGGACACCCTGTAAATTTTGTTTTTTTTTATTTTCCAGATCATTTTTAGTCGAAATTCCATATTTCTAAAACAAATTTTACGATGTTAAAATAATTTTAGAATAAATTTGGTATTAACAATAAAAAATTAGATGCATAAACACAAACTAATGTTCTAAACTTTTAACGAAACGGAAGCAATTGTTTACAACATATTCTATTAGTTTCTGTTTTCATGTCAACTACGATGAATGGCAATGTACGCCATTTAGTATTAAAAAGATTATTTATCTACATATTAAATGCTTTTTAAAGAAAATTATGTGATATAGTTCTATTTTGGTTTTTGAGCTAGGGGAAAAAAACTAAAAAATGAACCTTAGAGTCCTCTAGCAAAAAAATTTAAAAAGATAAAATTGATTTCGTATTTTTCTAAAAGTATGTAAAGTATAATGAGTGATTTTGGAATGATTACGGCACTCTAGATGAAAAATAAAAAATAAATTTTAAAAATAAAATTTGACCAGTTTTTTTGTTAATATTTTATTCCGACTAAAAATAATCTGGAGAATCCGAAAAAAAATATACAGTGTCCCATTTAAAAATCAATAGTTCCAGTCATTTCCGGTGAAACCGGAAGTCGTAAAACCTATTTTGCACACCTAAAAATGACGTTTCCCTAGTCTAACAACTCTACCAAGTTTACGCCAGTATCGATAAAGAAATAAAAAAAAGGCAGCCAGAAAGTAAATAAGGTGACAACGAACCCGGTATATTATCTTTTTTATACCTTTTGGTCGGCTTTTTTAAGTTCCATATGCAAGTAGATTGGTTATAAAAATAAGTGTAAAGATCATTGTTTCTTAGGAAATTAATATGTTATAATTTGGTTGTCTTATTGTATTCATGTTAATTTAGAGACTATTTATTGGGTTGTTGTATGTTTTGAATAATAAAATAAAAAAGGTAAGCTCATAAACCTATTTCGGGGTATTTCTGATAAAAAGTTTACAGCTTAAAATTATTATAACATATTTTTTATGTGTAAGAGAACAAAATAGTCGCCATAAGGAAAAAAAACTCAATAATGATATTTTAACACCGAAACGTTTAAATTAATATTTGAATACAAAAGTGCAAGGCTCTCGAAAAATTGTCCTAAAAATGTTTTGCAGGTTTTAAAAATGATTTAAAATAATAGATTTCTTTTAAAATGTCCTAAAAACCAAACAAGATACAGCCGTCTGGCTGGCAAAGGAGGGTGCTGGCAGGGCGTTGGTCAATTAACAGGTTATTGCAGATTAAATAAACGTCTAGAAACAATGGGCCTGGCAGAAGAAAATATAATGGGCCATTTAAATAAAAAGAAGCACATGCTTATACTTATAAAATTAAAAGTAAATGCTTTTGCTTCTAAGTATAAGCCAATGCTTTTGCTATACTTTTCTATAACATGAGCATTTGCTTATACTTATAAGCAAAAGCATATACTTCAAATTTAATAAGTATAGGCATTTGTTTCTTTTTATTTATATGGCCCATTATGCAGGTTCTGCCAGAAACAAGAAGAAACTGCAGAATACATACGGTGCGAGTCTGAAGCCCTTTGTCGTTTACGGTTTGCAAGGCTGGGTGAGGAAAAAGGGCAACATTTACCAAGGAGCGAGTCTTAAGCTTTTAGAGCCGGATTAAAAGACCGTCTTGGATAGCGTCTATTACCATATGAATAGAGTATACACAAGAAACCTATGCAGGTTGCAGTGATAGAGCAATACAATTCCCCTTCAAGCTAATCTAATCTAATCGTTGATAACCCACTAAAAGCCTTATTTGCCTCAATAACTGAACTTTGTATTTGATGCGCTGGTCTATATAAGCGACAATAATTAAAAATATAATGTATTATGCTTTAAAATATATAAATTGGTAAACCGCAATTCGCAGTATCTGAATTTGCAAATTCTTTAAAAATAATCAAAAAAACTTCTTCACGTTTTTCAATAAATAAAACATAAGAACGATTTAATAATAAGCTAACATAAACCTACTGATTTAACTTATTTTAAAATATTAAATATTTCTAGAAGATTTCATAATTTTTAAGACTGTCATTTGCAAAACTATGAATAAAAGAAAAAAATCATAGGATAAAAAAATTAAATTAATGTTTGCCCAAAACATTATCTTTATTGTGGTTATTTTGTAACAACCATATTCTGGCTGGCCATTGCACTAATATACCCATATAAGATTGCTACCAGATCATTTGGCCTCTGTGAATTTATCACATGGCAAATACTAGAAGTTCTGTACGTCCAAAACGTATAGCCTTAAATTGGGACCTTATAATTATATTCCATAAACCGATACTAATACTACTTGTAGAATATTTTTTTATTTGCTGTACAGAGACGTAATATCCTATGTTTTTTTTGCCATTTGGTCTATAACAATGACAATATTTTTCAGCTGTTTTATTTTGTTTTTATATTTCATTTAAATTTTTTACCATACGAAAAATATATTTATAAAGATAATTTTTACCAAAAATAATTAAAATAACTGTAGTCGGCTCAAAATTTAAGGGTTTTTACCAGCAAGACTGTTATTTATATTTTTATTGGTTTTTTTTTATTGGTCATACTAATAACCGTTTTGTATAAATAATAATACTTATACTTATACATATGAAATATGTTCTAAACGTCTTAGTTTTTTAACTACAGGGTGTTAGAAATTTAAAAAAATTGTGATTTTTTTCTAATAACTTTTATACCAATTAAGATTAAAAAAGGAAAATTAGGAGACGCTTCCCATGCACCAAAAGACATTTTTTAACATACAAGAAAAAAAAGTTTTTACCAGGGTTGTTCATTACGGGTTTAAGCTAAATAATTTTGAAGAAAAAATGGTACGCCACTGCATTTTTTAACATATTTTTTTTAATTTCCATTTAGTTTGACACAAATTTGATATTTTGACTTTTTTCATTTGATGCACGATTTTTGCGTAAATAAATATAAACCATTTCTCGGCATGGTCAAATCCCTATTGTCTTGACCTTAATTTTTAGGCAACCCTGTAGCAATACCTTTTTTAAAAAACTGTATTTATTATAAAATAGTTTTTTTAATCGGTAAACAAATGGATTTAGGTCGCTTCCTACTGGGATCTTCACAATTTTATTATAAAAACTAAAGAAATATTAAATAATTTATAATTACTCGTAATAATTATGATTCAGACGTTAATACATTTTTTGTTTACATGTCTTGAACAATCCTTTTTACTATTAATAAAACTGCATATGTAAGTTAATTGACGACTTTCCTTTTTAAATTTGCATATTTATCAAACCATTTTCTTGGACACTTGCTTTACATAATCATTGTTATGTTAGGGCAAAAATTAACAACATATTAAAAACACTATTTTTTAAATTGCGCATTAAGTGTAAATAGATCGCAATATTGTTAAAAAAAATCACCTAATAACTAAACTTATTAGATTAAAAAAAATCTGTATAAGAAAGCGATAAAACAAAATTTGTGACAAAGCTAGATAACTGTAAAAGTTAAATTTACATTTATATAAACTTTACAACATTAAAAAATATTTTGTATAAATGTAAATTTGACTTTTACAGTTATCTAGTTTTGTCACAAATTTTGTTTTATCGCTTTCTCATAGTTCTTAAAAAATACTACTATACTAAATTGAAGGAGAGGTACCTCTAAATATTCATATTAAGGGCATAAATCTTTAAGATATTTTCATTTTGTCACCCTTAACAATATTTTCGATATATTAAAAAAATAATAATAATAAAAGCCAATTCTTTTGGCCCAGTCTACTGTTTATAGTATTCCATATTTGCAGTACCTATTCCATATTTAGCTACCTTTATCATATTTTTGGTTTAAAAAAAATCTTAATTTAAATTAATGAATGTAACTAAAAATTTTTACAAAATAAAAGACAAATATATGATTATTAATAATTACTACAAAAAAATTACATATTTGGTCACTTTTCTCTAGGAATAATATCAGATCTGAATAGCTAGTGTCCAAAAATTGTATGTACAGAAATTTATTTCAATATTCGAAACGTCTCAAGAATTATATTAATGAATTAAAAATACATTTTTTTACTTGGACATCATGTATCTTCTTTATTATAAAGCTTTTAAATACAATTATTTTTGTTTACATCTTAATATTTCGATATAAGGAACCTGTCGTTTTTATGTGCACCACGAATTAGCGGACACCCTGTATATGCGTTTTTATTTATTGAAAGAAGCGATTTTCTCTGTCGTTGTTATATTTTAAGTCTCCAACAATTTTTATTTAGTGATTCCTTCATTTTGTCTTTCAATCTCGTACTTATTTTTAGGTTTTGCTGCTAATTTTAGTATTATGTAGATCGTTCCTTATTTATTGTAACATTGGCTTATGATGTTTACTTCAGCCTAATTATACCAATGTTTAATTTTGCAGGATTTATTTATGCAATACCATGACCTTTTGCTGTATAAAAAGAGAGCTTTCTTTTTCGACAGTTAAAAAAAAATCTGTTTTTGTGTCATTTAGCTGGACCCTCTCCACTGACTAGTTTTGCCTGCCTTACAGGACACAAAGTGGCTGTGTTATTCAGCATGGTCCCGGTACAGCCACTTTGATAAGTCCTGTGAGGCAGGCAAAACTAGTGAAGCGGGCCCAGCTGAATGACACTAAAAACAGAAATTCTTTTTCTTAACTGTCGAAAAAGGGAGATTTCTTTTCATGTATTATTATGACAGTAGGTATTTGTTTTCATTTTTTTCTATATTTTACTTGCCGACTCCCTGTAAAACTTGATGTCGATCACTGAATGATTCTTTTCAGTACGGTATCAACGGTGAGATTATATCTTACCGACGAACAATGATATTGTTCCTTAAAGACTCTTGCTTTTTGTGTTATTCAGCATGTACCCGGTAAAGCCACTTTAATAAGTCCTGTGAGGCAGGCGAAACTAGTGAGGAGGGTCCAGCTGAATGACACGAAAAGCCGAAATTCTTTTACTTAAGTGTTGAAAAAGGGAGATTTCCTTTTCATATATTATTAGGACAGTAGGTATTTGTTTCCATTTTTTTCTATATTTTACTTGCCGACTCTTTGTAAAACTTGATGCCGATCACTGAATGAATCACTGTTTTTAATAGCATACCGCTTCGCTATTTACGAAAAAACTGAAACAAAACCTGATAAAGTTATCAGGGAAATTGTGCCGCCCAGTTAGTTAGCTTACTAAACGACCCCCATCAATAAAGAACCAACAGAGGACTATGTAAGTCAACTTAGTAAATAGCTACAACAAATACAAGAAGGCGGGTAACAGGTTACAATATGAACCTGTCCGTATAAAGTCCTGCTATGACTTGAAAGCTAACCATTAGGGACTTATGATATGATCGGTGCAAAAGTGTAGTGTTATACAATGTCAAAAGAACCAAGGGACGTTAAACAAAAGAACAAAAGTTCTGGAAGGGGCCATAAAATGTAGTGAAACGGCTTAATGATCTGGTGTACCGTATTCAGAACGGTCCACAGTAAATTCAAAGGCAAAAAGGACTAGCAGAAGTAGTAAAGATACTTGATCGAGACGAATCAATGGAAGGTGGCAATTTTAACAATATGTGGTTTAAACAAAATATTATTTGGCTTTTCTCCAGAATAAAATTTAAAAGTGTATTTAACATTTTAAGAAAATTAAAACTTTTATACATTATGAAGAAACAATTCTGCTCTTACATAATATAATAAAAGTTATTATTGCTTTAAAAGAAATAAAATAATAAAATGTTTTTAAGTTTAAAAACTGTATACTACTAGTATATTTTAATTATATAATTCTTGGTTTTAAAAACTATTAATAACTTTTTTTTATTTGGTTGTCATGTTATAAAGCTAATTATAAAACCTATTTAAAAGGTTAATGGTATGGGTTTTCTCGGAATCTACTGACGCAATATAAATAAACAGTATTTTGTAATACAATGCACTCCATTCTGAACTCCCTGACTTGTCCGTAAACAATACAACATCATTTTGATATTTATAAGCAATTGTAAAGGCAAAAATTATTTTTTTCATTGTTTTATTTAATAATAAAAAAAAACAAAACATTTGCCGTGACCGGCAAAAAGATCGAAACATATGGGATTTTTTTTAATAAGGGAAATTCCGATTTTTTTCGGCTATAAAAGTGGAGTTAGATCACAAAATATTAAGAAAACTCCAGGGTAAAAAGTGCTTAAAATTTTATACTAAATAAAATATATTTTTCCTCATCAGGTTCTACTTATATGTTAAGACTAGTTTACACATTTTGTGTATAAATTTATAAAATATTGGATGTAGCAAACATTAAAATAAATCAATATATTAAAGAGTAATTTTTAAGTTTAGGTAAAAGATGTAAAATATGATTAGGATCAATAATTGTTATCATTTTTTAATATTTTACCTTTTTTTGTTTGGTAAAATTCTGAGAAGATTTTTAAGTAACCGGTGTACTGGCAAAAACATATTTTTTAAGTTATTTGCTCAAGTTCGTAAAAAAAAATACTTTGACTTAAACAGTATAAGTGTATGTAAATAAAGCTATTTAATTTGGTGAATTAAATTGTGCATTTGTACGTTTTTTAAAAATGGCGGATTTACTTTTTCCAAAATATGTGTTTCAAAGTTTGCATTTGGGGTTAGCATGAAGTTCTTACAGCCGTTTACTAATTCAACTTAAGTTCACCTTAACACTAAGTAATACTTTATTGTCGAATTTTGGTTGCCCAGGTAACACTAAAACCTTAAGTAAAACTAACCTTTTTGGTTTAGTAAGGGCTTGGCGCTAGTGTTCGGCGATTATAACCTCAACGATTTGTTGTTTTTGTTAATGTTGTAAATGTTTTAAATAATGATTTATAGCTTAAAGATGACAAACACTGAGATAAAATGTTTCTAGACGTATATACCAAGGATTTAATTATTTTAAAATTTTAATGATTTATTATTTTTTCCAAGATTTTGAAATACTAAACCCACTGCTGTGGGCATTTTAAATGTATTTATAAAAAAGTTATGATATTTTAAATGATAAAAGACAAATATATATGGTTAATAAAATTATTATTACCATTAAAGAATTTGCTTATGCTATAAGGATGTGTAGTGGGTATATATATTTTTTTATTTTAGTTGAGCATTTGATATGCTAAATCATCAACTGCTTCTGCATAAACTATATAAATATGGATCACGGGGCAAATATTATGATTATAAGTTCATATCTCTCGGAACGCTATTAATCAGTCTTCGTAAACTGCGAGAGAAGTCAGCTAGCTTCCATTAAGTTAGGAGTTCCTCAAGGGTTCGTTCTCGGACCTCTGCTTTACGTTATATCGCTAATGATCCTATACAATGCCTTAACAATATTTTACAAACTGTAAAAATCATATGTTATGGTGATGACACAAATGTCTGAATAGTTAAAAAATATGTCCATATTTTAAAGGCAACTACAAAGTGTGTACGTGGAAGCCACAGCCCTCCTTCACTCCATTTAAGAATAATCCATCTGCTTCTATTACCTCTTTTAAAGAAGTCACTATTGTATATTGTGTTTGATAATTTACTTCAATGGCATAGTCAAATAATACTATATGTACATATTTTCACCGGAACTGCTATGTTCTATGTCTTGTCACTACAGCAAAGATATTCCGTTAAGTTTATATTATGCCAATATCTATTCTTTCATTCGGTATGGCCTATTAAACTGGTGGTCAAGTGCCAAGTACATCGGGCTTTTCTGCTTCAGAAGAACGCTGTAAGGATATTTGCAGGATTGAATGGATGTCGCGAGAAATTAGATAATATATTTATGACAGTTATTGCCTTAGTAGTGGTTTATAATAATTGTAAAGAAAATAATAACACATGACCCCCACACCCAGAGGATATGAAACCTTTTTTACAGGTAAGGAAAGAATACCAGGTGCTAGAAATTCCGTTAAATATTCGGGGCCAGCCAAATGAAATTAATAGAAATCAAATTAAACAGAATTTCATTTAATTTTTTTTTAAAGATTTATTGAGGAATAACCAGAAACATGTATTTAATTTTGTAAAATATGTTTGAACTTTTAACTAAGATCTTAATTAAATATAAACTTTAACAAAAAGGTACAACTAACATTATTTGAGTGTCTTTTATTTTTTTATGTTTGTGTTAAATTTATAGTTTTATAAAATAATAATAATAATAATAATAATAATAATAATAATATATTGCTTTATTGTCCAAGAATAATCTTTTGACAAAGCAGAATAAAATTAAAATATTAACAATAATAATAATATTAATAATAATAAGATACATGCTTTATGTAATGGTACGACTAATTAAAATTATCATCAAAGTACTCTCTTAATACATAATACGCTTTACTTAATAACAAGTTTTGAACAGATAGTTTAAATTTTTTAAAAATTTTAATTTTTTTAATATCAGTGGGCAAATGATTATAAATTTTTTTGAGTCATAAATTAAAGATTTTTTTGTTAATGATGAATTTGGATTCGGAAGTTGAAGTTGAGATTTTTTTCTAGTATCATATAAAGAATTATTAGGACTTTTTAAACAATTTTTTTAAAAATTAAACATACTGTTTCTAAAATATAAATAGATGTAAGAGTTAAAATTTTCTTTGACTTAAACAACGGTTTACACGAATCTTTTGTCTTTGCTTTGCAGATATATCTAACTGCTCTTTTTTGTAATACAAATACTGAATTTAATAAATATTGATACGAGTTTCCCCAAAAACAAATTCCATATCTTATGATAGAATCAATTAAAGAAAAATAAATAGATTTTAAAACTGAAAAATCTTCTAATTCTTTAGAGAGTATTCTAATACCATAACAATTAGATGCTAGTTTATTACATAGTTTTTCTATATGATCTTTAAAATTTAGTTTAACATCGACAAAAAGGCCTAGAAATTTAGTACATGAAGAATATTTAACAATTTGATCATTCATATATATGTTATTAAGAGTACATTTAAATGTTAGGATATTAGTTTTATTAATAATAAAAGTAAGGAAATTAGAATCACACCAGGATTTAATTTTTAAAATATCATTATTAATTGAATCGTATAATACATTTTTATTTTTGTTGTTCCATAAAATAATAATAAAAAGTAAAGTAATGCATCAAATCTTATAAAGTATAAGTAATTATAAGTTATAATTATACACATGTATTTAATATTTGTAAGCATTTTACTAAATATAAAAAATAAATAAAACTACATTTTTTTGTCATTATATTAACTTGGCTAATTTTTTTAAGTCCTCACAAATAAAAACAGGAACCAAAGATACAAACTTTAATGCTAGTGAGGGACAATGATCTGAAAAATAATATGAATAAATACAGCGAAAATCACAATAACCCCTACGTGGCCACTGCGTAGTCCCGTTGTGGGCATGCGCAGTAAAAAATTACAGCCTAGGGAAAAACAAACAACCGGACCAGATGTAAATTTTGTATAGGTTTCATTTATAAAAAAAAATTTACCAACTAATTTTGTTTTTTGGATATACATATTTAAATCTTTTATTTAAGTTTGTAATTGTCTTCCACAGAAGTCCTTAAAAAGTAAACCGGTTTAGATATTGGGTACTATTTTTGTCTCGTATATTTTTTTACTTTTTGGTCGTATTGCCGATTTTATTGAAATTTACCATACGAGAGTGCATTGATCTCAATTTGAATTCCGTTTTTTGCTCTAAACTTAATTTTTGATTCATGAGGACACTTTTTGACTGAACCTCAAAAATGGTGTTTCATCATAACACCAATTCGTTTTGCTGTAATTACTCTAAGGAATAAATCTCAATTTATAAACTGATATTTCGCTCCCGCTGCCGTAGCACTTTTCCTCGTTCAGTTAAACTTGGCGTGTAATGTCATTTTCAAACGCCGTCTCCTCATTTGACTTAAGCAAGTTTTCACTTTTGCTGTAAATCGTTTGCAAGCGTTCGTGATCTTTAAAACAGAAAATATGCTAGAAGTTGTATATTTTTGGGGTTAGGGCCAAACTGACCTCATATTTGTAGTCGAAATCACAAAGAAACCTTCCAATTTTTGCAAAACAACAAACACTATACAGTTAATTATTATTTAGTTTTAATTTTACGAAACTAAAATAAACGAAAGTAAAAAACATCACTGAAAAACACCAGGACAAAGCACAAATGGAACGACGAATACCAAATGACTTACAACGGTCGACCGTAGATGGTAGGTTGGCTTTGGGCGGCCGAAGTGACGGCGTCAATTTTACCTGGATTTTACGATCGGGAAACCCCAAAATATCAATTAAATTATGATGAGTGTAGCCCTGTCGCTGTTTAGGCAAACATTTTCAGTGTTGCAACCACTATATTTAATAAAATATTAAACATTTTGTCAATGTTGGCAACACTATATTGGATTTCAATAAAAACCCTAACTTATATAAGAACTGCGAATGTGCAAAGATGGACAGCAATTCTCCCAGTGTGGGGTCAAAAATTCGTGCGCAGGTGTATTGAAAATATATGAAGATCATTTTCTATTAGCTATCCATTTTATTTTTCAGAGCATTGGACAGGGACAGTATATACAGGGTGTAATATAATTGATGGCTAAAAATGCAGGGTATGATTCTTTTGCTTATTTTAGGAGTAAAAGTTTATATGAACATATGGCCTAAACGTTTTAAGGGTAAGGGTATTAAAATTTTTAAAAACCAAAAATAAAAAAAAATATTTTTGTAAAAACTGTTTTACTAGATATAAACTTAATTTAAATAAGTACTTATTACTTTTATTAAATAATTGCTAATTAAAAATTATTAAACCTAATTTTTAAAAGAAAAAGATCCCGCAATGCTTCTTTTATGGTCCAAAAAATGTAATTAAGTGATTTTTTTCTTCTAAACTAAACAAGAAAAAATTAGAAGACATAAAAGCAGATTTTTTATTTGCCGAAAAATAAGCATAAGAATTTTACACACATTTACACAGCCAGTGGCGTACCGATTTTTGTTGGAAATATTCCTTTAGTTGCCTCTCGAGACGCCACTGGACTTATTAAATGTAATTAAGTTAGTGGTAAATTACCCCCTTTATGTCATTAAGAATATTTCTAAACAAAAACAAAATTGGATAAAGAGTAGTTGAAATATATAAAAAAAGATTTTTGTTTTGAAATTTTAACACCCTGTATCTCAAAAGTTAAGGGGTTTAGGACATAAATATGTTTATATGAATTTTTCTTTCTAAAATACGCTTAGTAATAATACCCTGTATCTTAAGCCATCAATTAAATTACACCCTGTATACATGCACCAAAATAAAATATCAATTATTTCTATAAATTTTTTAAAAAAATTGACAAAATAAAGATAATATAAATTAAATTCATAAAAACAATATACAGTGCTTGTCTTAATTCAGGACCCCCACCCTAACTTCTAAATTGTTTGGTGTTTTTTATAAAAATTTGAGGACTTTAGTGAGACACCAAAAACCAAATTTTAGACAGAAAATGACATATATAAATGTCAAACTGACAGCTAGGCGCCATTTTAACAAGAAAAATTAAATGGAAAGGTGGGTCTTGTGGCACATCATTTTAGGGCTTTTTTGAGTACTTTATAACCCTGGAATATAAAGTCAATACCTTTACCTACTACAAAATGGCGGTACTTTAAAAATTACCTGATTCCTTATTTAGATAGCCGTATTTCCGAATCTTATAAAGTTCGATACACATAATGTGGTATTTTCTTAAAGCTCTTTTAAAAATTTGTTTAACAGTAATATTGGTAATACTCCACAGGGTAGGACTAAAAGTATAGATTTTTTTAATAACGCACCCTGTATATTAGATCACCATTTAAAGGATATCATAAAAACTTTTAAGAAAATACCAAAGTAGGTATATCTAACTTTATTAGTTTTGGAGATGTGGCCATCCAAATCAGGTATTCGCGTAATTTTTAAATTACCGCCATTTTTTGGGGGTAAAGGGTATTAACTTTATACTCTAGGGTTATAAAGAACTCTTTAGGTGCTTTAAAATTATTATGTGCCACAAGACCCACTTTTGCATTTAATTTTTCTTTCTAAAATGGCGCTTAGTTAGTCTTTCCCGTGGCGCAGTGGACAGAGCTTTAATCTTCAAAGCCAGAGGTCGCCGGTTCGATTCCCAGCGGGGAGACATATTTAGGTAGTAGTTATTTAAAAATAACGACCGTGGTGGCACTACCGCGTTGTCCAAAAGGTGCTGTGAAATGCATAACTACATGTATCAGTGCTTGGACAACGTTGACGGAACAGGGGAAACGATGGGTTAAACATCTAATAACCCGACACCAACGGCACTCTAGTATTTAGGCATATCCCTTTGTGGGATGTCAAAAGGATAAAAAAAGCTGTCATTTCGTCATTTATATCTGTCATTTCTTGTCTAAAATTTGGTTTATGTTGTCTTACTAAAGTTCTCGAATTTTCATAAAAAATTACCGAACAATTTAAAAGTTAGGAGGGGGGTCCTGACATTAGACAAGCACTGTATAAAAAAACAAAGGTTACTCTTATTCTTGTCAGTTAAAAAAAAAATTAAATTGGTGAATTTCAACCGTGTCCTCTTTTTGCGTATTTAATCTATTTTTGGAATATACAGTTTCCAAACTGGCCAATTAAACTATGTTTATATTTTTTTGAAAGACCTAAAGTGTCTTTTTATTTCAATGACTAAAAGTGGTTTCTTTGTTTGTTAATCAAACTTTTTTTTCTTGCTATGCTCAATTTTGCCTTATAGCACTTCTGTTTTGCTAGCGCGGTTTTCATATATTGTTTGTTGAGCAGTTCTAAAGAATATGGTTTTAATTTCGGTCTACGCCTTTTTGTCCATGTATGTTGTGGTGATGAAGTTTTAAATTGGTTAACGAGGGAAAACATCAGATTTCTTTGTTTCCTGAAATACAAAAATGTTTTAGTACTTATCTTTTATGTAGAAAAATGTGACAGAAAAGTCACATTTTTTAAAATTATTTATTCAAAAATTTATTCTTAAGCAATAACTTAGTCCGAATGAAGAGTCCTCTCATCAAAAAAGGTTTTAATGCAGAGGTATCTTCGATTGTCCAACACACAGAAACTCAGTGGCATTGAGCTAGCATGATGTGTATATTAATATATTTTAAATAGCATACAATTTACATTCAAATTATAATTGTGTAGGTTACTCAGTGAAAATAATGAAACAGATGGTTCTGTTATTTCATTTTTATTTGTATCGGCATTTCGATTCATATTTGATTTTTCAAGTAAACATGTAGAGTCATGTTCATACGGAACAATGAGAATTTTTCCTTTAATTTAGTTTTCTTTTTTAAGTTCCTTACTTTTAATTATTAGAACATTGCTAAATTTGCTACTCTATTGATTAAAACCATAAACAGTTTTTCTGTTCATTAGTTCTAAGGTTATGTCCTTGATGGGATTTACTTTGAGCACAAATATGCCTCCTTCAGTTTAATTATTTTTGTATTTTTCTTTCGCACCATCTTTTTGAAAACTATTTTTAATATTTTTATATTATTTTTCCCAATTTTCTTTTGTCCTAAATTTTTTCATATTTTTCGAGTTAAATTTATTGGCAGTTTTTGACCATACCAAATCTCTTTTTCGTCAAGTTACTGCATTCCTTGTTTTGTTTTCAATTATATGTTTATAGTCAAAAATAATATATTTAATAAAAGTGTTTTTCCGTTAATGTAAAGCTAGTAGTCTGTTTTCGGTAACATTCTTTATCTCGTTTTTTCAATGACCATCACCTTAAAATATGCAAAAATGTATTACTTTTTTGACAATTGTAAAAGCACGAGTAGTACGACACAAATTAAGTAAAATAAATAACTAATATTTGGTTAGGTTGTTTGGGATTCCACGTGCTTCTTTGTCACAAGTCTCTTCTTCTTTAAATAAAAGCAATTGTTTGCAATGTTGCCAAACTTTCCCAATACTTAATTGATCAATGTCACCTATTTACACCGAATAACTGTTAGGAATTTTTTAAGTTCCACTTACTTAAAATAAAATTTTAATGGATAGTGGTGCAAACGGCCGAAAGTACTTTTTACTACCAGAAGTTTCTCGATATTTTGTTATATAACCCTACTTTTCGTGATTTATTTTTAAACTTCCTCAAGTTCCCACTTTCCCACTGTTAACATACCATACGCAAAATGTATTTTTAGGTTGTCATACATGCAGAAGCTATCGCCAGAAAAAAAAAATTCTAATTTCCCTTAATAAAAAAAAAAATCTCATATGTTGGGAACTTTTTGCCTGTCACTGTATATTAGGTTGTATTTATAAATATTTTTGTTTAGCTTTAAAAATATATTGAACCTTATTTGACTTTATAATTACTGATATTTTTAACTTTAAATGTTTTTATTGAATTGTTTAATATCAAATAATTTTTCATTATTTGCAAACATTATCAAATTAATTTGAAATTTAAATAGAATAAAACAAAAATACGACTGGTAAAAAAATGTTTACGTTATTAATTTGAATTTAAAAAGGAAATATGGCTTATTACCCACGGCCATTTTTCAAGCTCATTACCCACATCCATTACGCTCAGCCGTCATAAAGTTCTTTAAATATGCATATATACGGTATTTGTACATGTTTTTGATAACGCGGTTTTCTAAATATAACTGCTTAGTCAAGGTCACAACTTTTTAGTTACATTTGAGTATAAAAATATCTAAAAGTAATACGTAAAATTTACTTATAATAAAATTCAATTACATTTTATTTAAAAAAATTGTACTAGGCCATATTATCGCGTATGCGTATTATCAATCTTTGATAAATATTTATTGGGCTGATGGCCCGCTTAACAGCCTGTTAAAAGAGTTTTTGAATTCACCATGCCTAGTTAGTAGTTAGGCACCCCTGGACAATTTTTACCATTTATTACTAACAAGCTAATTTTTCCTGAGTAGCTTCATTTTGCGGAGAGGCCCAACTTTGTTCCTTACAACAATTTTTGTTGGTGGTAGCTTACAGGGGTAGCAAAAGTTAAGTGTGTTGATTTGACGAATATCAAAAGATTATTACAAACAGGGATTTCTTCTGTTTATTTTCAAGATAATTATTAAAATAAACCAAAAAAATATTTGTCCTAAAAATGTAAAGGTTTATCGGAGTCCCCTACCACCAACATGTATGGTTAACGATGTCGTGAAAAATAACTATTAAGCAGCTGATTTTTTCCTGTTAATTAAATAATATTCATGTAACACCCACATTTTCCTTCAAATTGCGAGGTATGTCTTCCTAATATTCATCAAATCAAAAAATTTAATCTTTGCTACCCCTGTACGCTACCGCCAATGAAAATTGTTGTAAGGAAAAAGTTGGTGATCTCGTCAAAATAAAGCTACTTATAAAAAAATTAGCTTGTTAGTAATGAACGGTAAAAATGGTCCAGGGATCCCTAACTGTCGCGTTTATTAGTAAGATAAACTCCCTAATGTTTTGTCAGTTCGTTTTCGCTTTGTTAACGATTTCAACTGTCAGGTAAAGTGTCGTTAACTTTTCTGTTTTGAAAGAAAAACTGCGGTGATTTGAGCTCTGCATAACAATTTTTTTTTGTGGAAAAGTTAGTTACAGCATTTTATATGCAGTCAATATATGTAGTAATAGGGTGTCCGTTATTTCCCAAATTGATTTTTATTTAGCAATGGCCCCTGAACTTTTAGTTTATAGCCAAAAAATATATTCAATGTAAAAATGCTCTTAATTTCTAATTTAAATCGTGCCGAAATAATGTTGCTTTTTTCATTTAAGTAACATGGGATTTTTGCACTTTTTTCTTTTTTTTTCTTAGGCACAAATAGATAAAGAAATCTACTTATCGTATATTTTAATGGAAAATCTTACGCTCTTCAAAAGTTTTTTTTTATGAATTTTTCACTCTTTAAGAGTTAAAATATTTTTTCATTTTTTTGCACAAAAAAGGTTTACTTTGTAAATTTCACTAATACCAACCGTTTTAAAAATATTTGGGATTAAACTTGTTATTTCATACAAAAGTTTTACCACATTCCTTTACGCTTTACTAGGCCATCTAGCAATCTCCAACAGGTTTGTGCAGGATGCTACCACAAATTTTTCACGTAAAAATACAACGATCTAATGCAATTTACCTTTGTCAAAAGGTTGATCGTTTAGGAGCTAAAAGTTTCAAAGTTTCTATTTGGTTTTCATGGAAAGTGGCTTTTCGTTAAATTTAAAAAAAATTATATGGTATAGATCTCGACTTCCTGATTAAATTTCTTATTGGCCGATGTCCGATCGCCCCTAGTTTTAAAGTTATAGAGCCTTAATATTTTTAAATACTGATCTAATTTTCCCACGACGAAGCCCTGGAAAGCATAGTTCGGAAGGGGAAGGGCTGGTGAGTTGGACCTGAAGGGACCAGAACCAAGAAAAATAATATGCACTTATTAAAAAATTACATTTTTGATAATAAAAAAGAACAAACGGTTAGGATTTTAGTACCGTCAAAGTATTTTTTTATCTTTGGACAATCCACGAATACTAAAAGCCTAAATACTACTAGAGTTTGTTGACACTGGACAATTCTTCAGAGCAGAAGAAAAGGTATTTTTGAAATATACTTTACGTTATTTTCGAGGTATTTATTTGATTTTTTTAGCAGGTTGTATTTAATTAATGTGTAATGCTGTGTTTAAAAAAACTGAATAAGATGTTTGACAAGTAAGGGAGATAAAAAACAAAACTCTTTAACAGTTTTGTATAGGTTGTTCAAGAACTTTAAGTTCTTGAAAATTTTTGTGGTAAATCCATGCAATTTTAATCTATGTGATTTTAAAACATATTGTTTATTTTACAAAGCGTTAAATAATTTAAATGATAGTGTAAAAATAACGTCAAACAACAAATATTTTTGTTTGTGTTTGAAAACGAATAAAGGACATTCACTCATTCTAATGGTACAAAGTACAAATCCCCCCTATATTAGGCCTTTGAGCAACATTAATGAAATGGTTATTTATTTCTTCACAAATCGGTTTTTTATTTTTAACTTTTGTATCATTAGGTACTAGGTGATCAAATCCATTTGGTTATTGGCTTGATTTATTTATTAAAAAACAAATGTTTTTTAAATCTCGTTTTGATTTTTATTTTCAAATTTATTTATAAAGTAATATTGTTTTGCTTCGTTAATTTTTCCTTTCACAAATTTATTATATGGGTTGTAACTATTGATACATTTTAGGTTGTTTTAATTTATTAAATAATTTTATTTTAAATTTTAACGAGAAAATCATGTTAAAGACATCATATTCTATTATTTAAATTTCATGGTCACTTAGTGGGCTTGTTTTAAAAGACAGTTTTTTTATTTTATTTGACTTTGTTATCACATAGTTAATCAGGCTGGTATTTAAAGTGGTTTCTCTTGTAGAAATGTTATTATTACACAATTTAAAACAATTTCATAGGTAAATATTTAAATATGTCTTAGTTTCCTTAATACTTTTTAACATGTTCATATTTATATCTTCAATTTTTATACACCTTAATTTAATTTTATTTACATTTTCCAATTTTGCATCCATAAAGTTTAAAAAATGTTCACTTTTTACTAATGTTGGTCTATAAATACCACATGATGTGTAATGTTCATCCATTTTTGTTTTTAATGATCTTGAATTTATTTATAAAACATTTAATTTATCATTTTTATTTTATTTGTGTTCGTAATATGAAATAAAACCCATTCAGATCAAACCATACCAAAACTACCCTGCTGTCTTCTAGAAAAAAATGTAATATATGTTGTTATCAGACCAAAATCTGCAGTTGTGTCTACTAGGTATACCAGAATTACTAAAATGTGTGTCGTCTGACGATACAACTTTTGTTTTAAAATATCTTACCAAATTACATAGTTCCCGATACCAATTGTAGAAGACTACTATATTTATCACCCTTAGTATATCCTGTTCTAAAATCAATGGATTCTAAAAGGTGACAACATTCAGGTAATAAAGATATAAAATCATTAATTGTAGAACTGTCATTATTTTTGTACATATTTTCCATTCTTTGCGGGTAATTACATTTAATTTAGAAGTAAGTAAATACAGGGTGGGCCAAATTAAACTTGCACACTTTTAACCGCTTATAACTTTTTATCTGTTGCGCCTATCTTTTTTATTTTTAAAGGGCTAATAGGTAGATATGTTTTTTTTTAGGTTTGCCAATTTTGGTCAAATTAAATTTAGACACGACCGGTCTTACGGGACTTTTTCCAAAATACTGTATTTAACCTTGTTGCAAAAGAAATTTGATTTAGCTACAATTAGGCTTATACGTTTTTCTTGTAGACAAACTATGGGAAATAATTCAGTAACAGCGAATCTGTCAACAATTTAGTAATTTATGAATTATAATTATTTTTGTAAATAATGCTCCCCATAAACCATGCATTTTTCTCGAGTTTAAAACAAACTTTTTTAGTGTTCTTTGAAAATCAAAAATGTGAGGTTACCATGATTACTAAGTTAGATGCTGATTAAATTTAACAGTGAATTAATTAAAAATAAAGCTATTAGCCTAATTGTAGATAATTTTTTTGCAACCAAGTTTAATGCATTATTTTGGAAAAAGTCCCGTAAGACCGGTCGTGTCTAAATTTAATTTGACCAAAATTGGCAAACCTAAAAAAAACATATCTACCTATTAGCCCTTTAAAAATAAAAAGATAGGCGCAACAGATAAAAAGTTATAAGCGGTTAAAAAGTGTGCAAGTTTAATTTGGCCCACACCGTATATTAATAATGTATCCCAGTTACTGGCGTTTTCGCCAAATTTGCAAGTAGACGAAAATGTTTTTGAAATGTATCTAAAAATTTTCTTAAATTTAAATGACTTTCTTCCTTTACTGCAAATAAAATAAAAATAGCTTTTATGTGTGAACAAATAATGGCCTTTTGTTTTGATACCGCTGTTAGGGAGCTGTAGCAAGTTTATTATTTGTAACGCATGGCCCTTTAAAGCGGTAAATAATAAAATTTTTGAACTTTAGAAAGTAAAGTGTTTTTGTCCATAAAAGATTATAAAGTTTCGTAAAATTGAGTCAATTTATCGTATGAACCGGTAAATTCGGGTAATGAAAACGGTGGTAATTTTGTAACAATATTTGTAATATCTGGAGAAACACTAACATTTTTTACAATAGTCGTTTGATTTGCCAAATTAAAAGGTTTAGTAGCATATTCTAAGGTTAATTTAGGTTTAGACATAACCAAAAAATAATTACTTTCAAATTCGTCACGGGTTTGATCTTGTTCGTCGGCCTCACTAAAATTATATAAGATACAAAGCAAAGTTGCTCTATATTTGTCTGAACACGATCAAACTCATTAATTGCATTTTGCAAAGTTTCTATTCGACTCTGAATTTGAACAATGCCCAAGGGTTTGTCTAGCTCCAAAGATGTAAACTTCGTTAAGAAATTATTAAATCGTGTAATTTGGCGTTTTACTTGACCTCGCCGCGCTACAAGACATTTTAAATCGAGTTTGGCTATTTCTAAATTTTCGTCAGACTGTACCGATGAGTTTTTCCTACTCAATTTGCCACCTATTTAGATGTTTACCAGTTATATATACAGGTCTGGAAAATCGTTATCGAACCATTGGGATTAACAAGTGGAAAAAAGAGAAAGCGATCTTGCCTTAAGATAGAAAGTAACGGAAAATAAGATATTCCCCCATGTTTCAAATGCAATAATGCCATATGTATTTATACGCCCACTTTCCTGCAGTAGTGGGGTACATCAACGCCGGTCAACGCGACCGTCGCCGGGCCCGAGCATTTGGAGAGAGTTCAGTTGCAAGCTGTTTGAGGTATTGCAAACTACGGTGCTTTCTTTTTAAAATGTTGGTTTATACCGTTGAACAAAGAGTTCAAATTATTAAGTGGTACTATGCCGGTAAACTCAAAAGGTCAACGTGTGGGCTGGCATTTTGGGCGATAATATTATTGGCCCTTTTTTTATTGAGGGAAATTTAAATGCCAACAAATACTTGAATCTTTTGAGAAATCAGGTTATTCCAGCTGTTCAGGCTCTCAATGTCAATTTTGAAGATATTTGGTATCAACAGGATGGTTGTCCAGCTCATAACGCCAGGGAAGTTCAACAATTTTTGGGAGTCACGTTTCCAAATAGTATAATCAGCGGAAGAGGTACCATAAAATGGCCTCCTAGACCACCAGATCTGGCACCAAATGATTTTTTTCTTTGGGGACATGTTAAGCAACAAATTTATAGGCATCGTCATGAACGTGCAAATGACTTAGATAAGCTCCGCCAAAAAATTAGTCAGGTTCTTATAGGAATAACACCTGAAATACTTGAAAACACAAGAACCGAATTCTATAACAGGTTGGGATATTGTCTTGCACAAAATGGTGGTCTCTTTGAGAACCTTATAAACTAAGATTTTAAAAAGTATTAAAGTTTTTATAAGATTTTTTTAGAAAAACATTTTTATGTTCTTTATTTTTTTAGAATTATATTTTTATTTTTAAAATTATTTGTTTATTCTTTCTTTCGGAATTGCTTTTAATTTTGTTAAGCCCCAAAGGGCAAAAAAAAGCTCTTAAAAATGGCAGTATTTGATGCATTCAAAGCAATAAATTCATCAAATACCAAAATATTTAATAGTTACGTAAAAAAATAATCAAAATATGTGAAGCAGTAACATCCTCCACGCGTGCAAAGAAGCAACTGCGTGCTCGAGCTCGATCAGCCATAAACAAAGCGAGCGCGTTGGCGCAGTGGTGGGGGAGAAAGCAAGGTGAACGGGCGGGAAAACACCTCATTCTGTTTCAGTCGAACTCATGTGATTTAGTAATCTCCCTTTTCTTGGCAATATGTTTCCGCCCACTGTAATTACAGCCCCACTCTTTTGTGCCGTAGCAGGAGAAGAAATACAGACGAGAGCGTCTGCGGTACGTAAATGTCGAGTACAGGGTTGCCGACTTGCCTTAACTTTCGGGGTAAAATTAAAATAGTAATAGTAATAAAAATGTTATTAAACCTTTTTTACTTTATTTTTGTGATTTTAGAATGTAATTGTATAATGTACATTTAATTTTTAAAATTTAAGGACTTTTAGGAAACATAAAAATATCAATTTAGGGATTTTTGAACTAGGTTTGGGGACAGATTTTTTCGGAGTCGGGTCGACTAGAATCCTTTAAAATTTATTTTTACTGGCAAGTCGTTTGCTGTGTTGCAAACTGCTGCTGATCCTGCTTAATTTAGATTTTTTTTAAGTTTTGGTCAATATCGTTGACAAAAAGTTCAAATTATTAAGTAGTACTATGCTGGTAATTTAGCAGAAGAAATAATTAGGAGGTTTGCATTATAGGTTTGGTCTTGTACCAGCGAAAAGTACAACTTTTGAAATTATTATAAAAGTTTGAAACCATCGGCTGTTAACGAAATTGTAGGAAGTGCATGTGTAATGATGAGGTGCCACTTGCACCTCCATTAACTAAGAAATGACAAGTCTGTGATACTGCTGCATTTCCTCCCTTTTTAAAAATTTCCGTCCCGCAGTATTGCGCCCTGGTGCCTTGCACCACCCGGTAGCATATCACCTCAAATGCTTGAAAACCAAAGAGAACCGAATTTAATAAATTGAAATATTGTCTTGCTAAAAATTGTGGTCTCTTTCAGAACCATAATAATAAGATTTTAAAAAGAGTTTCCACATTGTATAAACATTTCCGTTAGAAATACTTTTATGTTCTTTTAATTTTTTAGAGAATATTTTATTTAAATTTACTTCTTTTTTTTTTTGTTAAAACCCAAATGGTAAAAAGAATTATGCTTCTAACTTTCACCATGCTACTGAATACCATCAGTGTGGCCAGGTGGGTTACGATAAAAATCCCCCGCGTGGTTCCAAAAAATCACTTTTTTTGGGATACTTTAGAAAAAATCCCTGTGATTTAAAGCCACATTTGAGGGCCGCCTTTTAATAGTCAAAAAATGTATTTTCTACGCCAAAGAAATTGACAACAAAAAAAAAGGTTTACGTAAAAATCGAGAATTTTAAGTAAAAAGTAAGTAAAAGTAATGATTTGTTTACAACTGACATTAATTTCATGATATTTATGTCAGATAGAAATTCTAGCTGTGTACACGGTCAAAAATGTTGTCTGATATAAATTTTTGATTGTTTACACTAGTCAGAATTTTTATCTGACGTAAATATCATGCAATAAAAGTAAGATCAAAACGTACCTTTAAAAATGTTTTTACCTTCCAAATCGTTAAAAATCCCCGTTTTTACTTTAAAAATCCCGTTTTACCTTGTCATCAAAAATCCCCGAAAAAGTCTCTGGCAACACTGTTCAATACCCGAACGCTGCAAGTTCTTGATACGCAAAACGAAAACCGTCGGCACCAGTGTCCTAATAGGGGAGTACGTTTGGATGTAAGCAAAGAGAACGGGGAAAAATTTGTGCATCGACAACATCGCATCAGGATCGCATCGTCTGTTTCAGTCGAACTTATGTGATTCAGTATATTCAGAAATACTCTCTTTTCCACTTGGGGAATTGCAAAGGGCGAATAAAGATTTTCCACACCTGTATATACTAATAAAAACAAATACGAAGAGTTGTTAAAAAAGAATTACTAATACAAATAGAAATAGTGAATAGAAATTTAGGCCTACAAATCATATTTACTGTAAATAAAATATTAATTTAACTTGAAATTAGTCGATAAGAATTTTGTTAATTTACTTTTAAGCTACCACAGAATAAAAAGACTAAATTTTCCCTACAGGCATAGGTATTTCAAGAATTTTAATGCTTACTTTACAATAAAAGTTCCAGGTAAATTACAAAATTAGACACAACTGTCAGGCTGACAAATCGATCAAACAAATAAAATATATGATAAATAAATTTAAATGCACTAGTAATTTAGGTACATCTTTAAATTAAAAACCGCTTTAAACCAAGTTCAAGTAGATGTAGACTGCTTAAATATGGGATCGGCTACTGGTTTAACCAGTATTTTATGGGTTAACTAACTTGGTTTAATTGGCTTTTTTCTTCGATGAAATGGACTGACCATTTGTGACTATATATCCTGGAGGTTTGCATGCGGTTGAGAAGGACCAATGTTTAGGGACTATATTAGCAACAAGGATTTGTTCTGTATGTAGCAAAATAGTTGTTTTCTTTAAAGCTTTCTTTTATTAAGTAGTACTTTTTATTTTCGTGGTTACAAAACAGGTTTATTAAGTGAAAAAATTATTACTAAATATTTATACAATGTTCTAAAAAAATCAGAAATATATAGTGCCAGTCTAAATTCAGGACTTCCCTCCTAACTTTTCAATTGTTTGGTATTTTTGCATTTAAATTTGACAGCTTTAGTAAGACAACATAAACCAAGCTTCAGGCAAGAAATGACAAATATCAAACAAAGAGCTGGGCGCCAAAAAAAAAAAAATCAAAGGAAGCCTAATATTTGACTTATCTTGTTTAGCTAAAATGCTTGTTACCTGCGCAAAACAAAAGTTACAATTCATGGGCAAATAAATGAGTTTGTGTGCAAGCAAAAAAAGGAAAGGCGTCTGGCGTCAAACAAAGTATCGGGCAAAATCATGTGAATTTATTCCCGCTTTTCCGTTTGAAGGACGTTGAGTCAGTACCATATTTAAATAAATTTTAAAAATACAGTGACATCAAAACGTCTAATACGCTATTAAAAACAAAAATTAGGCGATTTGGCAACGTGCAGTTGCAAATTTAGGACATAATGACATTTCATAATCAAGTTTTGCTTTCTGTTGTTGCAGTTAATATTCTATTTTTAAAGAACTTTTTGATTTATGAGATGAATGTAAAAATAAAATAAGAAAATAGTTAGTCTACAGCTCTGCCGTCCTTGCTTAAAACGTCCTAACTACATTTAAAAGAAATGTTGGCCTATATGCATATACAAGTAATTTTATGCATTATTTTTTATTCTCTTATGTAACAACGTCCTAACTTCATTGACACAACACATACAAGCGTTTAAGAGGTTGCCATATGGATTTCGTTAAAAATTCAGCAATGAAGCAAAACGTGCGAAGTCAGTTTTGGTTTATCTGCAGTTCAAGTCTAAATAACGAAGAACTTAAGCTTTATGGCTATATATAAAGTTTCTTGAAACACTGACTATTTTCCTGCTTTGTGTTATTTAGGTTGTCAGACAATGATGCCTGATATTTTTCGTAAAATTTCATAACTAATCAGGAAATTTATGTAAATATTCTTCACCAATTTGAAGCTAAATACCCATTTTTATCAGCTGTTTGACCGAATTGCAACACTGTGTTCCTTAATTTGAATTTCCAATATGTCAATTATTGCCGTATTTAGGAAAAAAAAGTTTTAAAAGTAGTCCCGGATCCAGAAGGGGTGGGGGCAAACGGTGGTATCTGCCACGGGTGACACCTTTAAGGGGCGGCAAATTGAAACATGGAATGTATAAAAAAGTGGCAATTGTAAGACCTAATTTTTTTTTGGTCGTCTTTTAATTTGTTATTATACATAGGTATTTTAAAAGAAAGCAATTTTATTTTTGCTTTTCAAATTTTGTCTTAATAAAAAGCCAAAGCGGCGGCATATGGCAAGTTTTGTCCCTCGTTACAAAAATAAAGATCCGGGGCTGATTAAAAGAAAGTAAAATAAGTAAGTATATCAACTAAATGTATTACGTAAGTTTTAACAATGTAACTGAATTTATAAAATGTTATCACCTGATTTGCTACTTTGACAGTTTTCAATAATTAGAACGTAATAAGTATTTTTTTAATATTCTAATAATAATATTGACAAAAGCGTTAACGTTATTTATCGTAGTGACATTTTAAATTTTGTTTTTAAACCTCTCTGTAATATGTTCAGAACTCTCTAGATGAATTTTATATTATTAATTTAGCAACCATAATACTTTATGTAGTCCTTTATTTTAGTGCTTTTTATAAATATAGGTTAGCGGCCAATTTAAAAAAAAATTGTATGCCATTCTTAGAAGTTGTTGAAAGGATATTCTCCTGCTCTGATATTACGAGGCCACGACATTGTTTTTGGCCGATTCCTTTTTGTCTCCTTTATTTTGCCTCGACTTACACCATTCTACAAAATGAAACAAAAGTATTGAATCCAGATATGTAATATATGCTAAAATCTAACCTTAAAATATTGGAATATAAAATCAGAAATTTGTTAACGCTTTTTTGCAAAATACTGTATATTGGTGGATGCTAACGCAAAATTTACCCTTCATTTAAGTTTAGAACATAAATAAAAAACGTATTTTGCATGTCTAAGCCACCATCACTTTTTCTTTAAGATCAGGAAAAAATTGTAACTTTTCTGATCACGCATTCATGTTTAGTAGTCCAAAATACATTACAGAATCTGGGTCATATCCTTATTTTTTATTTTATCAAGTCTTTAAACTCACGATATTAAATTATTATTTCTGTCAACGTGACCCAGGTAATTCGTTTACCTTTTCTTCAAAGATAATTTAGCAAATATTTGTTCCTATTCACTGTTGACGTATCGTGTCCATGATATTTTTTGATATCACTACCTAATTTATATAAGTAAAGAAATGTAAAATAATATAAATTATTATATAAATATATAACGAATATTTTTCTTTGCACATATAGATACTGAGATTTTAAGGTTTTTAAATTATGTGATGATTTAAAAAAGATTTAAGTCCGGTACTGGACATGACTTTTTAATGCGCTTGTACCAAGAACCTTCCGGTGGGCCTCGAGTTTGTTTACTGCGCGAGTTCGTAAAAATCCGCAAAAGGCAACTAGGCTTTGGGTATCTAAATGTAAGATATCTATGACCGACGCACAAGCCACGGTATAGCATTTTACAAACCAAACAGAGTACCAAAGTTGGCGTGACCTCACTCTTTTGACATCCGAAATTGGTTATTAGGCTTTAACCAACCAAACTAGGGTACCAAAATGGGCCGAAATCGCTTATGGAAAGTTCCCTATTAAAAGATGGCCAGCAGCGGATCGCTATCACGTATTCGTGTTTAGATGGTGTTGGAAAAAATACGGGTATGACCTTAACTTAACGGATCATTTTACTTCACTCTCTCGCACTACCTTTCACAGTAAGATTTTAATAAAAAATTTACTGGTAGTGTTTTAACTAAACCTGTTTAATAAGGATTACAAATTTAAATAAGAAGTCATTACTGGTAAAATACAACGAAAAATTAAAATAATATTTATTTTTATTAAAAAAAGCTTAGGCACATTATTACATATTGTATTGTATAAAAAATATTAAGTAAACTATAAATATAATTTAATAAATCATTTTTATTATTATGTTTAAGTGACAAGACAACATTTTGGATCTTCTAAAGTATTAATATCAACAATATTGTCATAATAATCTGCGTAATTATTATATTTTTGCCATAAAATGTTTGTTAATTAAGATATAAAAATTCTTAAGTAGCTTTCTACAGTGTGTCCCAGGATAGGTGTTACAAAAGGACAAATGGATCGTTAATTTTGGAATTTTAAAACAAAATTATGGAAAAACTATTCGCATGGTCTAAAACTGAGAAATACAGCAGTTTACTCCGATTTGTATTATACAGGGCCAGTTATAACTTATAATATAAAAATACCTAGTAGTGAACTAGCACGCATTACAACTATAATGGACGAAAGGAAGCAAAATTTAAAAATATTAATAATTATTTTAAATAACTTCCTAAAATACGCTGCCTTAAGCCAAGTATTGTAAAAAGTGTTATTGCGTAATGATAGAAATTGGCTAAAATAGTTTTTTTACTTTAATTATTAAATTTTGACATAAAATTTAATTCCCTACAACATTAACTTATACAATTTTGTCATATTTTTAAAAATAAAGGTATTTTACTCTTAGCTTTTTTTTCATATTTTTAGTTAATATTCGCCCTGTATATTACTAATAACAGTAAAATTTTGTATTTATTAGTTTTGAACCATGTAACCAGTTTTCTCAAAAGAATGTTTAAAAATTCTATTTTTTTTGTTCACTTGTCCTCTTGTAACACCTATTCTGCAACACAATTTATGTTTTTTAGCAACAATACATTAAAAATTTAAACTTTGACAGTAAACCAAACATTAGAATAGGAATTAGCATACAATAAGATCCACTTTAAAAAAGAAATTATTAAATTAGAGCCGATATAAAAAACCTAATTTGTGTCGTTAATATTTTTGATGTATTTATAGTTTTCTACTTAACCGTCATACGTCATGTTGCAGTTGCGATCTGGATATTTAAAGCAGTGATACAATTAATTTAAAGGAATTACTTGTAAATTTTGTGATAAAAGTTATAAATAAAGAGGAGTTTAAAGGTAATGGGATACTTTAAAACTAAAAAGTTACGATCTATGTTTACTTTAGTTTATAATTATAGCACTTTTATAGTCCTCAAGATCTTTGTCTCCCCAACCCCACAGACCAGGAATGTCATCTCCCGTCCGATGAGCTCGTTTTTTTACCATTTCTGGAGACGTGGATTTAAGGTCATATGCCCAACCAATTTTGGCACACATATCAATAAACCATTTTGTTACGTTAAAGGAAAATGCTCCTTCTTCGGCACCTTTGTAGTCCCATGGAAAAGTGTGATGGTAATTGTGCAAGCCCTCTCCTAAGGTCAGTGCTGACACTAATAAACCATCTTTTGGTCGGATATTTCTAAAAGTTATAAAATGTGTATATTTATTAATGGTTTTAGTTTTAATTAAGCGGTATTGATGTTACGTTGGGGGTAAAACAGTTTATTTTACCAAGCTTGTATTTTTACATAAATGAAAATTATTATTACTTTACATTACTTTAAATTAAAGGAATGATCGGGTGTGCGGTGTGGGTGATTGCATTTTTTTTTCTTAATAAACTCTGTATTTTGCCATTGTTTAATAGCTTCTTTGTACAGGGTGTCCGACCATATTTTAACCCAAGTAGATATGCTATACCGTTTCTGCGACATTAGGGTAGTTTTCCCATAAGAAATACATGGGGAAAATTTCAGGTCCAATCTGCAATTTTATAACCATCCCAACCCCTAACGCAAAATTAGAATTTTCATGCCCTAAGTCACCACGTGCTAGATAGGGGTAGTTTTCGTAACCATCGATGACGTCATCACCTAAACTCAAAATTGAAACGACCTATAAATTAAAAAAGTCTCGCCTGCGCCAGGATTGGAACTCGAACCACCTGCGTGAGAACCCAACGCCATATACCACTAGACTATTGGAGGATCTGATAATTAAATGTTAAACGGGGATCCAATTGACTCTTATAATTAGGTACCATAATAAATTTAAAAAAGTCCAAACGCAGATGTCAGGACTCGAACCGTGGACCTTTGGATCAGTTGTTCATCGCCATAACCATGTCGCCACAAGAGCTATTAAAATAGAATTGTTAAACAATGTGAAGTAGGTGGTGGTGGTATATTTAATCAGCAGTTAGCTTATACATTTACGTTTATGCGTCTAATTGTCAACATAACCTCGCTGTTAGATATAATTGTTAACATAACCCCGTCCACCGGTGGAGCTTATTATCTCAAAATCTCTGACGTCAACAATTATTTAGGAATCTTGCGCAACGCGTTATTTAGGGCGTGGTCCCTACTATCTGTCAAACCATAAATGTCATCTGTCAAATGTCAAATGTCACCTGTCATATGTCAAAAATCACGTGACTTAGAAAATGGCCGCCATGCGTAGAATACTTGCGCTATGGTCATAAATTGATCTGCGCAAACGCGAAAATCCCAGGTCGTACCGTTCGGGCGCTATCGACTAAAATCGTAATTTAACCCCGATGATGAGTCATCAGCTCGTGGTTTAAATTTTTTAAATATAGTATTACGTCATACCTATCGAATAGCGAAAACCGCATGACGCCATCTTTAGCCATAAAGGCGTTACAGCTGTTTAAAAATAGTTGAGAGATATCAACCAGCGATTAGAACGGTAACCCGATAGAAAATTAATCATTGCTGCCTTATTAGTAGACTTAGAAGAATGAAACTTGGTAAAAGGATAGTCGACGACGTTTTGCCAATGATTTCAAGGTCAAACTTGTCAAACGTCAAACCTGTCAGGGTCTTACGCATGCGTTAAAAACAGTACCTGTCAGCTGTCACCTGTCATATCTCGCAAATCACGTGGTGTATGCTTACGTGTATGAGATAAGGCATTACGCATGCGCGAAAATGATGTCAATATAACCTAGAAATAAGGCGTTGATTGAAATGACATAACCTAAATTTATACGGATAAGCCTTCGGCCCCACGCCTAGGGCTCCGGGCCCCGCGTTTAGGGCTCAGGGCTTCACGTCTAAGCTCTGGGGACCCCACGTGCGGGGGGATGTAGGTGACAGTTATAATAGCAGAAAAAATATAGGGCCTTAACAGTTTTTAACGTATATTTCGGTTTCTAGTAGACCGATTTTAGTTGTTCTTTTTGCTAATAATTTAATTTTTATAAATCTACAAATATTAATACTAAAATTTTTAATAATTATGTTATTTGAGTGTAAATAGGGCCTTAACAGTTTTTAACGTATATCTTGGCTTCTAGTGGTTTGATTTTAGTCATTCTTTTTTTAAACAATTATTTTTAATAAATATATTAACACTAATTTTTTAAATAAATATGTTATTTGAGAGTAAATAGGGCCTAAACAGATAACCTCAAAGTTCTTACACAGCCGTTGTTATGATTGACAGACAAGTTATTAAAAAAATCAACAAATTCGAGGAAACATATTTAAATATAATTTGTAAGAGTATCAGCCCTAATTTTTAAATAATTAGCCGAGCGCTAAAAGAAGAGTATACAAATGTCAGAATTAAAAAATAAATATTTTGGTTTCAGTACATAAGATATTTACGATTTTTGTTTAAAAGCGAGATTAGGACCTAAGAAACTTATTTAAATATAATTTGTAAGGATATCAACCCTTATTTCGAAAATATTAGCCAAGCGCTAAATTTACGTGAGTCAAATTTAAAAATTAAATATTTCGGTCTAGGGTAAGAACGCGAGGCGGATTCATCTGTCATTCGAAAAATCTGACGTCATATTTAGGAATCTTGCGCAACGCATTATTTAGGGCGTGGTCGCCTGTCATCTGTCAAATATCACGTGACTTAGAAAATGACTGTTCGAAAAGAAGAAGAATCACAACATAACCCTACTTTTAAAGAAGAGGGGCGCTAGCAACATTTGGCGTTAGTTGCCTTTGGCATTAGCAACTTCTGGCGTTTAGGGCTCCTTGAGCCTGACGCTTAGGGTTCCGGGACCAACGCTTAGGGCTCCGGGCTCTACGATAACGCCCCCCGCCCAAGCCCTGGGGCCCCACACATAGAAAAACAGTGCTGTATTTTAGAAAAACAGTGCTGTATTTTAGAAAAACAGTGCCGTATTTTAGAAAAACAGTGCTGTATTTTAGAAAAGCAGTGCCGTATTTTAGAAAAACAGTGCCGTATTTTAGAAAAACAGTGCTGTATTTTAGAAAAACAGTGCCGTATTTTAGAAAAACAGTGCTGTATTTTAGAAAAACAGTGCCGTATTTTAGAAAAACAGTGCTGTATTTTAGAAAAACAGTGCTGTATTTTAGAAAAACAGTGCCGTATTTTAGAAAAACAGTGCTGTATTTTAGAAAAACAGTGCTGTATTTTAGAAAAACAGTGCTGTATTTTAGAAAAACAGTGCCGTATTTTAGAAAACCAGTGCTGTATTTTAGAAAAACAGTGCCGTATTTTAGAAAAACAGTGCCGTATTTTAGAAAAACGGTGCCGTATGTTAAAAAACCGCATTCATGCCAGTTCCATGAAATGATTTTATTAAACAAAGAGATATAGGAGTGAAGGACTTCATCGGGAACTTTAGAATTCTTATATAATTTTTGAAAGTCTTCAGAGACGATACTCATCTTGGCAAAGCTACTACACAACTAACGAAACCAACAAAGATTAGAACCTTTTAAGGATTTTAAGCCGTTGAAAAGAGCTGATCAGTAAATAACATAAATTTTATTTAAAAAACGCAAAATTACTGGTTTTTAAATAAAATCACTCTTTATACCGTCTTTTAAATAATTATACTGTAATACACTGTTTATTAATAAAATAACTGCGATATAATTTAAAAGACGGCAAAATTACTGCTTTTTAAATAAAATCACTGTTATTTGCCGTCTTTTAAATTATATCGCTGTTATTTTATTAATAAACAGTGTATTACAGTATAATTATTTAAAAGACGGCACAATTACTGCTTTTTAAATAAGAACACTGTTATTTGCAGTCTTTTAAATAATTATACTGTAATAAACTGTTTATTAATAAAATAACAGCAATATAATTTAAAAGACGGCACAATTACTGCTTTTTAAATAAGAACACTGTTATTTGCCGTCTTTTAAATAATTATACTGTAATACACTGTTTATTAATAAAATAACAGCGATATAATTTAAAAGACGGCAAATAACAGTGTTCTTATTTAAAAAGCAGTAATTGTGCCGTCTTTGTGTGGGGCCCCAGGGCTTAGGCGGGGGCGTTATCGTAGGGCCCGGAGCCCTAAGCGTTGGTCCCGGAACCCTAAGCGTCAGGCTCAAGGAGCCCTAAACGCCAGAAGTTGCTAATGCCAAAGGCAACTAACGCCAAATGTTGCTAGCGCCCCTCTTCTTTAAAAGTAGGGTTATGTTGTGATTCTTCTTCTTTTCGAACAGTCATTTTCTAAGTCACGTGATATTTGACAGATGACAGGCGACCACGCCCTAAATAATGCGTTGCGCAAGATTCCTAAATATGACGTCAGATTTTTCGAATGACAGATGAATCCGCCTCGCGTTCTTACCCTAGACCGAAATATTTAATTTTTAAATTTGACTCACGTAAATTTAGCGCTTGGCTAATATTTTCGAAATAAGGGTTGATACCCTTACAAATTATATTTAAATATGTTTCTTAGGTCCTAATCTCGCTTTTAAACAAAAATCGTAAATATCGTATGTACTGAAACCAAAATATTTATTTTTTAATTCTGACATTCGTATACTCTTCTTTTAGCGCTCGGCTAATTATTTAAAAATTAGGGCTGATACTCTTACAAATTATATTTAAATATGTTTCCTCGAATTTGTTGATTTTTTTAATAACTTGTCTGTCAATCATAACAACGGCTGTGTAAGAACTTTGAGGTTATCTGTTTAGGCCCTATTTACTCTCAAATAACATATTTATTTAAAAAATTAGTGTTAATATATTTATTAAAAATAATTGTTTAAAAAAGAATGACTAAAATCAAACCACTAGAAGCCAAGATATACGTTAAAAACTGTTAAGGCCCTATTTACACTCAAATAACATAATTATTAAAAATTTTAGTATTAATATTTGTAGATTTATAAAAATTAAATTATTAGCAAAAAGAACAACTAAAATCGGTCTACTAGAAACCGAAATATACGTTAAAAACTGTTAAGGCCCTATATTTTTTCTGCTATTATAACTGTCACCTACATCCCCCCGCACGTGGGGTCCCCAGGGCTTAGACGTGAAGCCCTGAGCCCTAAACGCGGGGCCCGGAGCCCTAGGCGTGGGGCCGAAGGCTTATCCGTATAAATTTAGGTTATGTCATTTCAATCAACGCCTTATTTCTAGGTTATATTGACATCATTTTCGCGCATGCGTAATGCCTTATCTCATACACGTAAGCATACACCACGTGATTTGCGAGATATGACAGGTGACAGCTGACAGGTACTGTTTTTAACGCATGCGTAAGACCCTGACAGGTTTGACGTTTGACAAGTTTGACCTTGAAATCATTGGCAAAACGTCGTCGACTATCCTTTTACCAAGTTTCATTCTTCTAAGTCTACTAATAAGGCAGCAATGATTAATTTTCTATCGGGTTACCGTTCTAATCGCTGGTTGATATCTCTCAACTATTTTTAAACAGCTGTAACGCCTTTATGGCTAAAGATGGCGTCATGCGGTTTTCGCTATTCGATAGGTATGACGTAATACTATATTTAAAAATTTAAACCACGACCTGATGACTCATCATCAGGGTTAAATTACGATTTTAGTCGATAGCGCCCGAACGGTACGACCTGGGATTTTCGCGTTTGCGCAGATCAATTTATGACCATAGCGTAAGTATCCTACGCATGGCGGCCATTTTCTAAGTCACGCGATTTTTGACATATGACAGGTGACATTTGACATTTGACAGATGACATTTATGGTTTGACAGATAGTAGGGACCACGCCCTAAACAACGCGTTGCGCAAGATTCCTAAATAATTGTTGACGTCAGAGATTTTGAGATAATAAGCTCCACCGGTGGACGGGGTTATGTTAACAATTATATCTAACGGCGAGGTTATGTTGACAATTAGACGCATAAACGTAAATGTATAAGCTAACTGCTGATTAAATATACCACCACCACCTACTTCACATTGTTTAACAATTCTATTTTAATAGCTCTTGTGGCGACATGGTTATGGCGATGAACAACTGATCCAAAGGTCCACGGTTCGAGTCCTGGCATCTGCGTTTGGACTTTTTTAAATTTATTATGGTACGTAATTATAAGATTCAAATGGATCCCCGTTTAACATTTAATTATCAGATCCTCCAATAGTCTAGTGGTATATGGCGTTGGGTTCTCACGCAGGTGGTTCGAGTTCCAATCCTGTCGCAGGCAAGACATTTTTTAATTTATAGGTCGTTTTAATTTTCAGTTTAGGTGATGACGTCCTCGATGGTTACGAAAACTACCCCTATCTAGCACGTAGTGACTTAGGGCATGAAAATTCTAATTTTGCGTTAGGGGTTGGGATGGTTATAAAATTGCAGATTAGACCTGAAATTTTCCCCATGTATTTCTTATGGGAAAACTACCCTAATGCCGCAGAAACGGTATAGCATATCTACTAACCCATTTTAACCGCCAATAACTTTAGAACAAATAAAGTTATCAAGATGCGGTTTTCGCCTAAAGCTTTAAATTTTTTAAATTGTTTTTAATGATATCCTCGCCATTTGGTTGTGACATTTACTTAGTACCAAAATAAATTGGCCGATTTTTTTAATATAGGGCAACTTTGTTATTTTATATGGAATATCATGTATATTTTTATCATCTTAAACTTCAATCTTTTATTTTTTGAAAAAGTAACATAAGCTATCGTTATTATAAAAAATATTGAAACTATTGATCTTTAAAAATTGACTGCATAGCATGTACGAGTATTATTTGACAATGAAAATTTGCTACATAAAGGTTACAGAAAAAATAATACGTCAATAAAGCGACACGATTTTACAAAATAATAGTTGCAGAAAAGCTTGATTACTTTTTTATTAACTTTTGTTAATATTGTAAAAATAGTTAAGCTTTGTTGCTGTATTATTTTCCTTTAACCTTGTTTGAAGCAGATTTTTATTGTCAAATAATACTTTTAATTGCCATTCATACAACTTATTAAAGATTAATAATTTTATTATTTTTTGTAATAATCATAGCTTATGTTATTTTTTAAGGGGAATAGATTCTAGAATTGTAACCAAATATACATGGGGGTTCCATTTAAAATAACAAAGTTGCCTTATATCGGAAAAATCCTCCATTTTTTTGTTTTAACAAAATGTTACAATAAAATGGCGAAGCGAAGTAAATGATGGTTTTTTATTTCGAAACGACGCATGAATAAAAAGTGTGATATATCGTTGAATTGTGAATTAAAATAAAAGTTTATAAAGTTTAAAACCAAATATTTCGCCTATTTAAAAAAATAAAGTAGATGATGGTGGCCCAAAGACGAAATGTCGAATTTTTGTTAAAAAGTAAAGTTAAAAAAATATAATTAGTTTAAAGTTGTTTAGAGTGAATTTTAAAAATTGGTATCGGAATTGGCATATCTTTATTAATATTTTCAACATCAGCCAAAAAAAAAATCCAACCTTAAATCTTTATTAGTGCATGGAACACCAAACTAAGATCCAAAAGAGAGAAATGCTAATATTTTTAGGGTATTTAAGTACTGGATAACCTTTAAACCATGCGCTTTTATCCATAAATAAATAAGTATTCTTTGGATTAATTTCTGTTAACCTGTTAAATTAATGTATGTTTTTCTGTTTAACCAAATTAAAAGTTTTTGTTTGTTTTAATTTCTTTTAATATTTAACTCAAATATATGAAGAAACAGTACTATACCTATATAATTGCGATTTTGTTGTCCTGATATTATTATTAGTTTTGAAATGTTATTACAAGTTATTTTTATCTTTAAATATAACGTTTTTAGACAAACTTAATTCAGCAACGAAGTTGTTTATTTTGTAGTCATATTTTAATCATTAACTGTTAATAATAAATTATAAATGGTATTTTTATCATCTTAAAAATGTCAAAAAATTTTTTTAGATGTTCTAAAATATTATTTTATTGATGCTATGTCCATTTCGAGGTTAAATATATTAACAATATAATTAAGAACCATAATCTTCTTTCCAAAGTTAAAGGTAAAACTATTTTATAAAGCAAAGATGTTATTTATCAAATCTCTTGCTTGGGGTGACAGAGCTATTATAGGTCAAACATCACATTGGTTCAAACAGAGAGTTACGCAATACAACAGTGTTTTGGCGGCTAAGAAAAAATACCTGCGCTGCTGTTTATCTTAAACCATCCAAAAACTGATAATAATTTTAACTATGAAAATGTCAACATCTTAGTCCACCATACCAATTACAAAAGTACGTTTTTCTTGAAATGTGCCACATTTAGAAAAAGAAACAATTAATTAATTATTAATCTAATACTAGTTAACTTAGCAATATGTTTTTTATATTTTAAATTATATGTAATATATCGCACGTTGTAAATAGAGTAAACTATGCCGTGATTGGCCAGTTAAGAACTTACAACTTTTTAAGGAGATAAAGGACCCCGCACAAACCTTATGGAGTTGTGCCCTCGGTTATATTTGCTAAAACTTGGCATAGAGGTTGCTCTTAGCATGCTAATTAAAAATCCCAATAGGTGCAACCCTCTAAAATCAACCATAGACCCCCACGCCCCCAAATATCAAATTACGCCCTAAAGTAAGTTACAATGTTTAGTGGTATTTTCATCTGAATTTTTGCACAGAGAGCTATCAGCATTAGGTATTACATACCACTTTGTCTTAACAACCTTGGGGGCATGGGGGTCTGGGGTTGATTTTGGGGGTTGTGCCAACTGGGACTTTTGATCGGCATGCTGAGAGATACGTCTGTGCAAAAATTTAGATAAATATATCCCTTTAACATCGTAACTTACTTTGGTGCGTATTTTGAGATTTGAAGGGGGGCGTAGGGGTTCTGAGGTTGATTTTAGAGGGTTGCATCCATTAAGACTTTTGATCAGCATGCTGAGATCTACCTCTATGCGAAAATTTAGATAAATCAATTCCTTAAAGTAACTTACTTTAGGGCGTATTTTGAGATTTGGAGGGGGCCGAAAGTTGATTTTAGAGGGTTGCACGCGTTGGGACTTTTGATCAGCATGCTGAGATCTACCTCTATGCGAAAATTTAGATAAATATATTCCTTAAACATAGTAACTTACTTTAGGGCGTATTTTGAGATTTGGAGGGGGCCGAAAGTTGATTTTAGAGGGTTGCACGCGTTGGGACTTTTAATCAGCATGCTGAGATCTACCTCTATGCGAAAATTTAGATAAATATATTTCTTAAACATAGTAAGTTACTTTAGGGCGTATTTTGAGATTTGAAGGGGGCCGAAAGTTGATTTTAGAGGGTTGCACCCATTGGGAATTTTGATCAGCATGCTGAGAACAACCTCTACGCTAAGTTTCAAGGAATTTAACCGAGGGCACAACTCCATAAGGTTTGTGCAGGGTCCTTAAGCTTAAAATATATGTAGTCACTCAGTATTGATATGTAGTGTTATTTAGACATGATTCTAATTAAAAAAATAAAAATTATCATTTATTTTTATGTTTTTGTATCATTTTCGAAAAATTTTGCATATGGAAAACATTCATTGATTTGCCACGCTATATTAATAACACAGGAACACAGGTAAACATTTGATCCGAGAATGCTCACCGGACCTGACAAGGAAATCTCTTTTTGTGTCGCTGATTCTGAATCCGAGGTCAGTTAATGGGCCTACTTATACCGGAGGGAAAACGAACTAACCAACCATAGGGAATATTCGTGGTGAGGAGTAAGTTGCTCGCGTCGTTCTGTGACGAAAGACGGAAGCGGGAGGCCGGTATCCCTCTGCTCCGTTAGCAGGCTTGTTGTAGCGAGGAATTTTAGGAGAGTACATAGTAGACTGGTAAAATAGATTAAACATACACAAGGTCGTCGGTTTGGTTTCTATGCCGGTATACGTATTTGTACGGCGGATTTGTCGGGCAGACAGATCCAGCCCGAACACTCATCATATTGTTTAGCAACGCCATTCATCTACAGCAATAAAGCTTTGTACAGGTAAAAACGTATTGGAATTAATTGCGCTATTTTTAACCAACTTCAAAAATAGAAGAAGGTTATATGTTCGACACCTATGCAGCACACCGATTACTTCGTCAATGAGACTAGATATCGACCTTGATATCTTGTCTCATTCAAAAGGTAAGGGGTGGAGGAATTTTATTACCCTCACTGCATTAATTATTTTGTTTAAAAATTAAATTTAAACCAAAAGTTCGACAAATTCGCATCGGATAGGAAACTGTCGGCCAAAACCGTAGAAGCAAACTGTATGTGTGTTGAAAGCGATGATAATAGCCGGGAAGCCAAGCCGAATCGGTCAGGGACTGCCGTCATCCGCCTAAACGTGAATAGGTACCTTTTTGTTTAAACTTATAGACAGTGATTGGCATGGTTAACTTAATAATAATAAAGGAAAATATTTCAGGTATTGATTGCACTATTATTTTGTAAGTTAAGCACTAAAAAGCCAACAAAAAATACATAATGCAATAAATACCCTGAAGAAAATAGTTTCTTTCAACAGAGGTAGTTTTAACTTTGCCTATTTATTACTGTATAGTTTACCCTAGTTGGTTTAAAATATTTTATGTGTAAAAATAAGATTCCCATTTTTATTTTTTCTAAATAGGTATGTGTCTGTTCTTTTAATTATAAAGATATGATGGTCTATACGTTTAATATTTATAATTTTAGGATATTGTTCCTGTATCAGTTTAAATTTTCCATGTCTAGAGTGTCAAAGTCTTTATTATTATAACTTTAAATCTGTCATTGAAGATATGCTTTATATTGCTTAGGCGAATTCATTTATTGAATGGTCTTTTCGTTGGGTACACGCCAAAAAACTGGGAAAAATGGGACCGATTCGGTTCTGGTCCCGGGGTATACGAGCTGACCCTGTTCAGCCCTATTGACCCCTATGAACTGGCCAGTTGCCTGACAATAAAAAAACCTCCCAAAGAATTCTAGTTAATAAACGACGTTTCGTTGGCAAGTCCGCCACCGTTATCAGGTTAAATCTAAGTTAAAAAATAATATTAGATGATTTTTTATTTTTATTTTTAACTTAATTTTTTACTTGACAAGGGTGGCAGACTTGCCACCGAAACGCCGTTTTTTAATTAGAATTTTATGGGTTTTTTGGGGAGTTTTTCGTTGTTTTGTTTTAGGCGACCGGCCAGTTCTTAGGGGTTTATAGAACTAAACAGGGTCAGCTCGTATACTCCGGGACCAAGGCATAAGCGGTCTCATTCTTTCTAGTTTTTTGACGTGTATTTAAATCTTTTAGTTATTTTTTTTTATGTATACACTTTATGTTATATGTTTGTTTCTTCATCCGTGTTGTTTACTCTTTTAAACAAGCTAATAAACAATGACAAATATAGGGTGAATTAAGACAAAAGAGCACACCGCACACCCGATAATTCTTTCCTTTATAGTCCTTGGGCTAGTAATAAAATAGACTTTATGATAAGAACAATTTTAAAACCTTTTAAGGGGGACTCTTTTGACAATTCTACCACGAATATTTAGACTCCCATGTATGGCATGTGTGCGTTTTAACCCAGCCTGTCAATGTCAAATGATACGCATAATTTTTTTATCGGACAAGTTTACTAAAATGTTAAACATGCAAATTTTAAACATTGTGACAAAAATCGTAAGAGCTACAGTCACGTAACTCGCCTAGTCTGATACCCAAAACATGTGCTTTAGCCTTATGGACCAACTTAAAAACAACCCTGTATAATATATTACAAGACCTATAATTTTATTTAAACTATTCAATATATTTTTAGCAGGTGCGTTGAAAATAGTTGAATGTGCAATAAATAAATAGAAACAGGAGACCCCGAAGGTTTCTATTTTTAAACTTTCTTTTACTTAATTATTGTCAATGAAACTGTTTGCCAAGTACAAGCATGCAAAAAATATTTTAATAGTTTATTCGATTTGAATTAGTAGGTCGTAGATTGAGCCGGAACCAGGGAATTTTATTGATGATAAAATCTGACATTTTTTATCAATTTTGACAATCAGTATAGATGACCAAATGATAATGAAAATTTAAGCCTTACACAGTATGATGGTGAATTTATTTGAACAGCACTAGTAATTAAATTATTTATCTAAATATAAATTATTTAGTAAATGGGAGTGTCATATTGGCCGATTTCATAATAAGGAAAATAATAACGAAAACGGAAATATCAACTTATACTGCATTATATAAATAATAAATGGTTAGAACACGTTAATTAAAAATGTTTAGCAACTTGTTTGATATGCAGGGCCCAAGTTTTCAGTATCTTTTAAAATATCATTTTGTTTTAAACAGTGTAATAAAAGTTAAATTAGTAATTTTACTTTTTAACTTACTTGTCATAAGGTCTATCTCCATACGTGTGAGCTACAGAGTTAATTAGACCATGCATATGAAGAGAAGTTATATATCGAAAAATATTAACACAAAAAGCATTTGTGAAGGTTTCTTGCCAAAAGTACATTGGTATTACAACTGGCAAAATAAATGTTCCTAAAGGCATGAAAATCATGTAGTATTTTTCCTGCCATCTTAGTATTGGATCATCATACAAATCAGAAAAACTAATCTTTTTTCCGCCTTCAAATACTTCTGGGCGTTTTTAAGCATTGCCCAGCCAAGATGAGCAAAGAACAATCCGCGTCTTGGGTCATGAGGATCAGCATCCGTGTCAGAAAATTTGTGATGAGTTCGATGGTCACGAGCCCAGTGTATTATTGGATTCTAAAATAAATTTAACAAAAACTGTATTAAATTTTTAAAGTATAAAAAAGTACTAAAGTTAAATAATTAGTTTTATGAGATCAGATCTAAAAATTACACAGGCACACAAAAAAAAGTCTTGTATCTGAAACCAGACCTACTTACAGGTAAGTTTTTTGATGTCCTAAAACCGAATCTGAAGTCAGAATTTACCTTTCACCCTTAGATTTTGCCCCAGCTACCCCAGCTACACTCTAACCCACCCCAGAGGGTGCACATTTCACTTTGTGCAAAAGTTAAAAATAAAAGTATCCAACTTACGTTTTTTAAGTCCTAAAACCGAATCTGAAGTCAGAATTTACCTATCACCCTTAGATTTTTCCCCAGCTACCCTTTAACCCACCCCAGAGGGCGAATATTTCACTTTGTGCAAAAGTAAAAACAAAAGTATCAAAGTTACGTTTTTTGATGTTCTAAAACCAAATCTGAAGTTAGAATTTACCCATCACCCTTAGATTTTGCCCCAGCTATCCCAGCTACCCTCTAACCCACCCCAGAGAACGCATATTTCACTTTGTGCAAACGTTTAAAACAAAAGTATATAAACAAAAACGTAACTTGGATACTTGTATTTTTAACTTTTGCACAAAGTGAAATATGCACCCTTTGGGGTGGGTTAGAGGGTAGCTGGGGCAAACTCTAAGGGTGATGGGTAAATTCTGACTTCAAATTCGGTTTTAGGACATCAAAAACGTAACTTGGATACTTCTGTTTTTACTTTTGTACAAAGTGAAATATTTGCTCTCTGGGGCGGGTTAGAGGGTAGCTGCGGTAGCTGGGGCAAAATTTAAGGATGATGGGTAAATTTTAACTTCAGATTCGGTTTTAGGACATCAAAACTTACCTGTAGGTAGGTCTGGTTTCAGAAACAAGACTTTTTTTTGTGTGCCTGTGATAAATAAAATAAGAAAAAAGTTTCGCCCTTTTTGACTACCCTTATACACCTTGTGTTATGAATATATAATAATACATTGGAAACCCCCAATTATGAACAAATCCTAATATTATATAATTACCAACATAAAACGGGGTTGTAAGCTTTTTCTTAAAGAACATTTATTTTAAATACTATTGAATCACATAGTCGGTATTCTGCTGTAAAATAGTGGTATTTTAAATTCAAGAAGATCGCTAACCATTTTTAAATGATATAAAACAGTTGTAAATAAATACAATCCGAAACGTCGTGTATCAGTTAACAAACAAAAATAGTTGAAGTACAAAGAAGTACAAAAAAGTAATTTTTTGAAAACATAACATTGTCTACCAAATTTAAAGAAACGTTAAAAGCACTAGTTAATATACATTTTTGTTTAAAAGGCGACATACTTAAATACATTTTTTACTTATTTTATTTTATAAAATTACTTTTTCCCGTTGGAAAAAACTGAATACTTTTTTTGGACATACATTCATGTAAGTAAAGGAAAATATTTAATTTTAGAATAATTTATTATACAGAACTTACATTTACCTTATACTAGGAGTCCTGTCAGATATTTTTTATCTTTATAATATTCCAAATAACTACCAAACGATCGCTTTTATTTTTAACTTGTTAATTTTAATACGTCAAATTAGAAAATTACATTGGCAGATACTAAATAATTTCCTTCAGGGTTTCCATAGTAACGCAAGGTCCAATTGTGTTTCAAATATACCAGTCGACCAGTTTAAAAATTCAGATTTTACATGATTTATTTTCTGACATTATTATAATGTTTTTTAATTAATAAGGCGTCGTTTTTTTCATCACATAAAAACAGTGTATTATACACGGAAAAAAATAGATTTTAGCTCTCGGTTTAGTGTTCGCTTCGCGTCGGGAGTTAACAAAACCTCGAGCCAAAATCTTTTTTTCTTGTATAATAAATAACTATGTTTTTGTTTTCAAGATATTTTTTATTTTTCCCTATTTTTTTGTTGATTTTTGATTCTATGTTGATATACCATACTACCAATTTTTTAACGAAAGGAATTACTTTCCTAAATTGTTCGCATTTATTTTAAAACATCATTATATGTATTAATTATAATAAAATTTAAATAATACAAAAAAAAGTGTTAGTAAAGTATTTAATACTCAAACGACCCTTTCAAAATAGTATATTACATTACAAGTGTGGAAAATGACTAATTTCACACGAGTGGGAATATTGTAGCACGAGGCGTTAGCCGAGTGCGACAAACCCACGAGTGTAAGAAAGTCATTTTCACACGAGTACTGTACACTATTTTTCCTACGACCACAAATTATTCACCAAAAAATAAATGAATTAAAGTTTGTCTGGTCAGAAAAAATAAAAAACAATTGAGAACTTTGCAACACTAGGGTGATATTTACTTTGCAACACTAGTGTGATATATACTTTTCCTCACTGCTATATTATACTGTTTTGACAATAGTTTTACATCGAAAATCACCTACCTAGAAGCATTATATAACTTTTATCATTTTGGAATTTAAAAAGGCCCTCACTTAATAAAAATTGTATGGTTTTGTTAGGTAATAACGCTAATAGTTTAATACGGTTTTCTGCTATTATAAGTGTTTTTTAAAAATTATCGGTTCTTACATATTTTAGACACTCTTCTAAATAAAACGTAAGTGGAGCATATCCAAAATATTCCGTTTTTTAAAAAATATCAGTAAATAAACTTACGGGACCGGGGAGTAAAAAGGGGTGCTGGGTGGGGTAAAATTGGTAAAACGAGTTAATGAAACTGAACATCACATATAAAATTAAGTAAAAATAACAGTTTTTCCTCATATTTTAAAAAAAATATGAAAATTGTAAATGCATAACCTAAAGTCCTAAAAGTAAGGAAAAACGACTACCAAACGTCAGTTACCATGCAAAATATGGAAAGCATTTGGCAACGTCGGAAGGGTCTGATTCTATTTATGAATGGATAAAAGAAAGTGGATTCATAAAGTGTGTATTAGCCTTAGGTTTAATTAGGGATTAAAAAAGATTTAACTAGTTTTTGAGTACACGAAGAAAGAGAGGAAGGAATTTGATCTATAGGCTTTTTTTCTCTGGCGCTTTAGGTCGAACGGTCAAGCGGCAAGGCTGCCTCTATAAAGTACGTGCTCAAAGGTAGAAGGGAGATTTTTAATTTGATCTACTTACCTGACAACACTGTGCCAGTCAGTGAAAGTTGTTTTTGTGGTTATGTCTATTTTTGTTTATGTTTTTATTTTTTCGTAAATTTTAATAAATATAAAATAAGATGATTTTCGCTAATTTGGGTTCTACCGTTTAAGGTAAATAAAAGTTTTTTTACTGTTACTACAATAAATATGTCACTTGCAAAACCAATAGCAGTTTCTAGAATGACATCATAATATGTATCACACCAGTGTTGTAAAGTACTTTGCAACACCAGTGCTGTAAAGTACTTTGCAACACTAGTGTGATATAACGCATTTTCTATGCATGAAATCAGTGTGCTATTTGCTATTTTCACAAGTGGTCGTAGGAAAAAGTATTTACTAACTTCTGAGTATAATATAAAGATGTTCATACAAACTCTTTTAAGAAAGACTGTATTATGTCTTTTTTAGTTATTTTACCTACCTCGTATAAAAGGAAATTAAGAAATACTAATAATAATCTTAAAGGCCATTTAGCCTTGTATGACCGATGAGACCAAAGTCTGTGATTCCCTGCTGTCAGACTAAGAAACCCTAACACTCCCACTATGTAATCTAAAAAAATGCTTTAATTAATACTGCTTTTAATACTAAGTACTGCAAATATAAAATAACAACGTTTAACAAAAAAATAGGTGCATTAAAATTATCGATAATTGAAAGCGTATTGCCTAAAAACTACTAAGGTCGGGCTCTTTTGCCAAAACGTGAAAATGAACGAGAGTAGTTTTTAAAAGGCAATACACTTGAAAGCTAAATTATCTGATTATTTTGATGTACGAGTGCAATGTAGGGAGAAAATTACTCGAAAAAAGTGAAACTATCAAATAAAGGAATAATATATTTTTAAAAATTCAACCATTAAAAACATGACGGTGCAATTTTCGATTTCTACTATGCAATTATCGCTGTAATCAAGTGATAATTGTCGTGTAGACAAATAAGTGAGTGTCATTTTTATTATTAATTTTACAAAAAAGTTTTTCTATACAAAAAGTTCTGCATAGTTAAGAACGTAAAATGTTATCATTAGTTTTTTTTTTGAATGATATACGATGGATCCTAAAAATATGAAATTTTTTATAAGAGAAGAGTACCTTTCTTTTTCACAATATCGAAAAATTTTATAAAAAAGGGTGTTTGGTACCTTTTTTTTCTGTGATAACGGGCGTTTCTGTGACTTATTCATTAAATTGTAGAGTATAAGAGCTTTACAAAAATATGTAATAGCTCATGGCTACTTTTTATTTTTAGACCCTAAATTTATGTTTTTAATTTTAAAATTTAACTTTGCATAGTGAGCCTTGATATAGACTTTATAGCCAAGAAATAAAGTTACCCCTAAATTTATAATTTGTTTATATTTTACAGCAAAATCTAGGCTTTTATTTTATATTTTGCCTCGCCCAGCACCCCTATTTACCCCTCGATTCTGCAAGCTTGTTTACTTAATAATTAAATAAACACTGAATATCTTGGATAAGCGCCACTGTATTTATACTCAAAACAGTATCCAAAATTTTTAGATAAGCATTCGTTTTAAAACAGCATATTAAAAAACAATGTATTAAACTGATACCTTAAAAATTTAAATTTCTATTATAATTTTGGTAACAGTTTCATAAACGGTTTTCTACTATGTTGTCTAAAATCAAATGTTTTTTTTAAATCATGGATACATAATGGTTTTAATTACGTAATTTCATAAAAACGCAGTAAAGCTTATTGAAAATATTTAGTTTTTAATTAATTCATAAGTGAACAAATTTGATGACACGAGGGGTGAACTGGGATGCTGGGAGAGATAAAATAGTTAAAACTTAGATTTTGCTGTAAAATACAAATAAATGATGAACTAATGGCTAACTTTATTCTTTAGTTATAAAGTCCTTATCCTGGCCAACTACGCAAAATTTAATTTTAAAATTAGAAACATTAATTAAGAATTTAAAAATAAAAAATACCTATTAGGTACTATATATTTTAAAAATGCTTCCATCCTCTACAATTTATTTAATAAGAAACAAGGTGTTTCATAAGAAAAATCAAATATTTAAAGAAAATCTAACTACATCACTGGATTTCACGTAAAAATATCTACCAATATTAGTTTTTATTTTTGTTGTAAGGTAAAAGATAATTAAAATACGAGGGCGATCCAAATAAAAAAATCGCCTCGTATGTCAAAAACAAAGAGGGTCATAAAAATCTTTTAATGTTATCTTTTGTTTCATCAAAAAGTAGCAACAGTTCGCGAAACCGCAAGTACCTATCTTTACTAATAACCAAGATACTCTTGATTGTAACGAATTCCGGACACCCTGTACAATCTCCAAAATTAAATTTGTATGTTATATCAACAAAAAATTTATACATTGAATGTAATGCATTTTTTAATAAGTTTGAGTACTCTCTTTTGGATGTAGTCATGGCCTAAAAGTGGTTTTTTAAATTCAGCGCTGAAAATACGGCTATTAAAACATTTATCTCATTGTTGTATTATTGTCTAGCTTCTGGGTGATTTCGCATACCACTATTTGGTACAGCACTAATATATACCAACCATTTTAAACGTTTAAGGACGTTCCCAAAAAAAAACACTTTTTAGGATTTTTTAAAACTTCGAATACACATACTTATACGTATCCTCTAAACATAGGATTTTTTTTTAGTAGTCCTTGCGGGACTAAATTTCGAGATATAAGATTTTAAAATTTGCACATTTAACATGTAAGTCCCTTCCTGACAGACGTTTTAGGGGACGTTTAATAAAATATCAATTTAACTTTTCTTAAAGTTTTAATCAAAAACTGAGAATAATTAAGGTTACACCAAACGTTTTTTTTTAACACATATGAGCGGGACTTGTATACGAGGTATCTCAAGAAATGTGATTTTTTTTTAAGAGGAAAGTACTATTATTTTTTACAATATCAAAAATTCTTATATAAAAGAAAATGTTTTCGAATTAAAAATAGCGTTTAAATATGCAAACTTGTTTATTTTAGCAATTTTTGTAAAAGATGACAAACCAAAAAAAACCGTTTTTTCTTCTTTTCTCGAAAATTTTTAAGGTTAGGGTAAAATTAGTGATTACATAAATTGTAGGTTTTTTTTAATGTCCACCACTTTCACATTTAACTTGTTTTAATGGGAGTTATTAGCTTAACCTTGCAAAAAAAAATACCCTTAAAAACCACCATCCTTCACCTCTAACCCATTATTTTTGTCCGGAAGTATTTTTCTTACATATGTGTCGGCGCCTCTAGAGACTTTAATTGTCGCAGTACTCCTTGGAAACGCCCTTAAAACAGTATCATAATGTTTATAGACTATTTTCAATAATTTTTTTTAAAAGATGTTATTAAATAAATGATTATTTATTACATTTAAAATGGTCGCTATGTATATTTTGGAATGCGATTTTATATTAAAAAAAAACTGTTTATGATATCGAATAAAATGAATAAAATAAAGAAAAACATTTTTTATAAAATAAAGATAAACAAATAAACGACAAGAGCAAAATGTCAAATTTGTCACCTCTGTTAAAAATGGATACATTAAAAGAAAAACATATTTGTATTGGTTTGTATAGACATGTACAGGGTGGCTCGAATTCGACGCTCATCATTGGGATTTCGAAAACCGTAAGAGATACAGGATCGGTTAAATGGAGGCAAAGTTGCGCAATTTGATGCTCAATAAAATGCCTTTTTGCGTTTTAAAAATTCCGAGTACTTCCGAAGATATTCGAAAAAACCGGAATTTTCAATTTTGGTTTCTATTGTTTCCTGGCTATATTTGTTAAGATAACTTAAAATAAAAAACAGGTTTTTATGGCCACTTTTTCTGCCCTATAATTCAGTGTGATTAAATATTGAATCTGACGTTTCGGCTTCTGGCGACCATCATCAACTTAATTTTTTAAATACGGACCTGATATTTTTTTCAATTTAATTAAATCCTTTCATCACTCTTAAAACACTATATATCGGCACTTTGATATTTGGCGACGTTTCGTACAGAAAATTCCATCACCAGAATATTGCATATTTATTTCACCATAATACGGCCCTGAATTACATTTTTAGATAAGAAGGTAAAAAAAAAGAATAAACTTATTACATATTCGTAATCTTTTTATTGCAACTCATTGATATCTAACAGCGGAAATTAGTTTATTAACCGAAAATTTCATGTTAATATTAGACATAAGATACAAAAAGGTAGACAACAAATCAGCTTACATAAACAATTTGTAATACTATCTTGATGTCCATATTAAAAATAAACATAATTTAATCACTATTATAAGTGTTCAAAGAGATAACCTTCCGCCTCGATGCATTTTCTTGCTTTGCTTTGTATTTTTAATACAGCTCGATTAATTGTTCTCGCAGGAATGGCAGCGACTTCCCTGATCAAATTTCGTCGTAGTACTTAAAGGTCGTGAGGTCCATTTTTAAATAAATAAACGGTTCTTAAGATATCCCCAAAGGAAATAATCCAGGGGACTAAGATCTGGGCTCCTAGGGGGCCATCTTGCAAAACCATTTATTAGGAAATATATGGTAAAGGATTTGAGCTACTTCCCTTCCATTGTGGGCAAGAGCCCCGTCTTGCTGCCACCATATTTCTTGAAATACTGCCAAAGGTTGATTATCTAGGGCGTCTAAGACATCATTCCTAATCAAATTTAGATATCGTTTGGAAGTTAAGGTCGCATCGTAAACGAAAGGTCCAATAATTTTGTTCCTCCACATACCAATCCATACATTAAATGAAGTTCTCACTTGAATTCGTACCTCCTGGTTAGTTTCTGTTAATAAAGTAATTTCCGCTGTTAGATATCAATGAGTTGCAATAAAACATTATGTGGCCTAGTGGACAGAGCTTTGATCTTCGAAGCCAGAGGTCGGCGGTTCGATTCCCAGCGGGGAGACATATTTAGGTAGTAGTTATTTAAAAATAACGACCGTGGTGGCACTACCGCGTTGTCTAAAAGGTGCTGTGAAATGCAACTACATGTTTCAGTGCTTGGACAACGTTGACGGAACAGGGGGAACGATGGGTTAAACATCTAATAACCCGACACCCACGGTACTCTGGTATTTAGGCATAGACCTTCGTGGGATGTCAAAAGATTAAAAAAAAATGAATATGTAATAAGTTTATTCTTTTTTTTACCTTTTTACCTAACAATGTAGTTTAGTTTGTTTTTTTAGCTGATTGTATTGATTATTTATTTTATTGTTATGTCATTGTAACTGTTGTTTTTAAATAGTTGGGTCTGATGATGCCGGAGACGGCGAAACATGTCACCTAAATTTTAATATATATTTGACAAATTTGAGACTCTGACTTTGATCCTTAAATTGTAGTTAAATGTAGTTTAGGGCCGTATTATGGTTAAATAAATATGCAATATTCTGGTGATGGAATTGTCTGTACGAAACGTCGGCAAATATCAAAGTGGCGATATATAGTGTTTTAAGAGTGATGAAAGGATTTAGTTAAATTAAAAAAATATCAGGTCCGTATTTAAAAAAATTAAGTTGATGATGGTCGCCAGAAGCCGAAACGTCAGATTCAATATTTAATCACACCTAATTATAAAGCAGAAAAAGTGGCCATGAAAACGTGTTTTTCATTTTGAGTTATCTTAACAAATATAGCCAGGAAACAATAGAAACCAAAATTGAAAATTCCGGTTTTTTAGAATATCTTCGGAAGTACTCGGAATTTTTTAAACGCAAAACGGCATTTTATTGAGCATCAAATTGCGCAACTTTGCCTCCATTTAACCGATCCTGTATCTCTTACGGTTTCCGAAATCCCAATGATGAGCGTCGAATTCGAGCCACCCTGTACACAGCTATTAATAAAATATAAGTTATATTTTAAACATTTAATTTAATAATATATTGCCATTCTCTAATATTTGTTAATATGTATTGTTTTAAAAATAACCACCAGTAAGTTATATTTAAAAATATGATATTTTGACCTTTCCTATTTTGTGGTCACGTATTAATTCATTAATTATCCAATGAATTTATATTTTAAAAACACAATTACGCCATTTAAATAACCGGCTGTAGTCAAAAACTGGTTTAAATTTTTAAAAAGATATATATTTATAAGTTAGTTTTTGTACGACCGGGCATAAAATACAATTTATATATATATATATATATATATATATATATATATATATATATATATATATATATATATATATATATATATATATATATATATATATATATATATATATACATATATAAATATATATATATATATATATATATATATATATATATATATATATATATATATATATATATATATATATATATATATATATATATATATATATATATATATATATATATATATCGCTGGATTTTAAAATTAAAAAATTAAGGACATTATGGTATAAAACGGAAAAAGTGGCAACAATAATATGTCCTTTGTTTTAAAACATTTCTTTCAAGAAAGTAAGAAAAAATAAAAACGCAATTTTTTTTGGATAACTCGCAAAAGCCTAAAAATATTTAAAGTTTTAAAACCAAATATTGTTAAGCATAAAATTGCCAACTTTACTTTAACCAACTGTGTATCTTTTACCGTCTCCGAGATCATAATGGTGTCCCTTGAATTTGTAACACCCTGTATAGGTTCAAGCTTTAAAAATTGAGTTTTCGCAATGAAGTTGCTTCGGATATTTAAATCTTATGTGCAAATATCATTTGAGTCATATGCGCCGTAAAAGGAAATATCATCAAAGAAGTTCGGATGTTTGTTGCAAAAACAATATAAGTTATCAACGGAGCTTTCTGCAACTAAAACTTGTGATAGAGTACATGTGCTTGATCAATACTACACTTTAATGTTAAAAGCAATCTCAAATTTTTCTTTATTTTTGTTTTTTTCCATCAATTTAGATTTTTCGAAATGGTGGTCTAAAACCAAAAAAAGTGATTCTCTAATAAAAGTTTTAAAGCATGTGGCAAAGAAACAGCCGTCCACTAACATGGCATTTATATGAAGTATGAAAAAATGTGCTGTTTATTAAAATTGTATTAATGGTTTATCTTGTTACATCTTTAACCTGGCCAGAAAGAAACATTTTAATAATTTCTTTATAATGCAAGAGCCCGTAAGCGGCAGACCTTTGTCATTTTGTAAAAGCTAAAAGTTTGTCAGCGCTTGCTCCCAACATAGGTAGAAGAAATGGGAATGTAAATATGAATTTGACTCACAATGGCTTTGGCAGGTACCAGGTATCACAGGGAAATGAATTAAAGAAAAAGGTAGTTTTGACAGTTTCAATTATTTGGCAAATAAACATTTTAGGGTGGCCAATGGTCCAAGGAAGTCCAATTATTTGTTATTTAACAAGACATAACAAAAAGTCTTTTATTAGGTTTGTAGTGTTTCCAAATAGTCATGTCCTAAAAATATTTCGATGTATATAAAGTGTCCCAAAAAAAAGTATTGCTGTGAGGCTGTGTTTTTATGGTTTTCGAAACACTCTGTATATATTTAAAGATTTTTACTCGGATTTTTAGGACATGCTTCATGTTTGGAAACCCTACAACGCGTTTTTCTCGAAATTACTTTTTGTGAATTTGTGTACACTCTACACTGAGAGAAAATTATAGCGACCATAATTAAAGTTTTAATAATCATAACTAAATTATCTCAGTTAAATAGGGGACAGATAAGATCTGTTAATGCCATAGTTAAAGTTGACTTTCTATTTCCGAATTAGTTACTATAACTAAATCGGTTTAATAACCGAAAAATATCTTATATGTTAGCGACCATTGATTGACATCAGTAGTGTGGTTATTAAAGTCGTCTAGTTACCGCTCTTAGTCCATGACATTATGGTTATTCAGTCATTTACTTTTTACTGCTCAAGGGACTTAGTTGTGACTGATATTCAGTCTTATTATCAGTATTACTATATTAACATTATGATCAATATTGTAATGTTAATTGACCTAACTAAAGAGCTTTTGTATGGTTATTATTTTCAGGACTTGGGGTAATACCTAAGCTTTAATTTAAGTAGCAAAAAATGTAGCTTGCTGAAATATACATGGTGTCTAGAACGGTGAGGTCAAAAATTATAGGGGTGGTAGAGTGAGCCCAAATAATGTTGGTACTTCATATAGAAAAAAGTTCTATCTAGCCTCCTTAGGGAGTTATTGACGTTTAAAGTTAGAATAAAAAACATGTATTTCTATAATAACTTTTGAACGGTTGATACAATAATATTATATATTATTTGAGCATTTAAATTAACTCGTGCCAACGCTTTTTTCATAGGCAAATGATGCGCAGTAAGTAATCATTATACAGGGTGATTTTTTCGTTTATTTTATGCATTTTTACAGAGGTAAAAAAATTGACATTTTGGTTTAACCGTATAAATTCTTTATCATTTTTGAATAAAATAGGTATACTTTAATTAAAATGATATCTTGGACCGTTTTTCATAAAAACTTATGTTAAATCCAGACATACCCCCATTTTGTATGTAATAAAAAATTTCATTTTTTGAGAAAATTATTAAAATATGGTAATTTTAACAGTCTTTATTTGTGGTATAAAGTTTAAAAGGCTTTTAAACAGCATTTATAATTTTTTAAACCACATTTTAATATTTTCCTCAAAAAATTGATTTTTTGTTACATACAAAATAGGGGCATGTCTGGTTTTTAAAATGCCATTTTATGAAGAATGGTCCAAGATATCGATTTAAATAAGGTATACCTTTTTGTACAAAAATAATGAAGAAATTAAATGGTCAAACCAAAATATCAAATTTTTCATCTCTGTAAAGAATGCATATAATAAACGAAAAAAATTAGTTTGACCCTGTATAATTAGGACTTACATGACATAGGCTATCATTTGCGTATGGAAAAAACAAATTATTCGTACTTTAAACATCAATAACTCCCTAAGGAAGCGCGGGAGAATAACTTTTTTACATTAAGTACTAATATTATTTTGGCTCACTCTATCACTCCTATCATTTTGACCTCACCTTTCGAGACACCCTGTATAAGCCGTAGTTATTGTAGTGTATAGGCTTTAGTTACTTTAGCAAATATGCTCTAGTTCCTGTAGCAAACTAGATTTATAAAAATCTACAGGTTGTCTGTGACTCATAAATTTGTATGTATAGGTATGTATTACGAGATAAGTAATACATAGATAAAGTAGGTTTTTCTTGACTTATTATTTTTACCAACGCCATTTGACTGATTCCAAAATGGCGCGAGTAAAAACATTATCTTATTTAAAAACCAAATATTTTATTCCGTTTTTCTATGTTAGTGGTTTGTTTTAGCGTTGTGCAGTTTGATAATGGCCTACAAACGTACTTTACAGGAATGGGGCTTTAATCAAAGTATTATAAAAGCTTTTAAAGGTAAGCATTAAAAAGGATTTGCAACTTCTTTATTAATATTGGTAATTATTTATTCTTTTATTTTTGCGATTAAAAAAAATAAAACTTACTTGTTCTAGAGGCAGTTATTAACAAAAAATCTTCGGGGTAGCAAGAAAATATCGTTTTTTTATTTATTTATGAATCAACAAACTTTCGGGACCGCGAAGTAAATTGGTGTAAAAAGAAGGGGGAAAACAGAAAAAATGCCGTTAGTTTGATTTTGAAGTTTGATGACGGATATTTTAAAAACGAAATGTTTCCGAAAAAAATCTTTAAGATTCGTGATTAGCGCCCCAAAAACCCCCATATACCAAAATACGTCAAAATCGGCGTTGTCCCCACTTTCTTTATAGTAACCGATTTTTTTGTCTATCAATTAAAATGGTGTATCCTCTGTATTTAACTTTTCGCACCCGACTTCCTTATGTACTTGATATTTTTAATAAGATTCTACTACGTCCAAAGCTATAGATCTATTTAATAAAACTTATATAACACACTAAAAATGTATTAAAATCTAAAAAGTTGAAAAAATCGGAGCTGTTTTATCCTACCAGACCCTAGATTAAAATCTTGGCAACGCTGTCCAAAATTTTATTTTTTTAGTCATAAATGGCAATTTTTAAACAGTTATATTTTTGTAACACGTAAATATTCCGCATTTTTTTTTTAAATGTGCTATTTGGAATGCCTATTTTATAATAAAATTTTAGAAACTGCTCAAATTTTGTGTCAGCAAAACGTAATGAACCCACTTTAATTTCTAGACATTTACTTTACATCGTGTTTTACCATGGTCTTACCCCGCCCAGTCACGGAAGAGGAAAGCGTTCGCCCACCAACACAATTCACTCCGCGGTCCCGAAAGTTTGTTGATTCATAAATAAATAAAAAAAACAATATTTTCAGCTCCCCCGAAGAATTTATATGTTAGTAACTGCTTCTAGTCAAGTGAGTATTATTATTTTTTTAACCTAAAAAATAAAAGAATAAATAATTACCAATAATCATTTAGAAGTTGCAAATCCTTTTAATTGCTTATCTTCAAAAGCCTCTATAACACTTTGATTAAAGCCTTATTCCTGTAAAGTACGTTTGTGGGCCATTGTCAAACTGCACAACGCTAAAACAAACCACAAACATAGAAAAATGGAATAAAATACTTGGTTTTTAAATAAATTAAATATTTTTACTCGCGCCATTTTGGAATTGGTCAAATGGTGTTGGTAAAAATAATATGCCAAGAAAAACTTACCTCATGCAAACCACACGAAGCACTAAACTGAAATACCGAAATACGTGTCTTTGCGCCTCTTTCGGAAGGCTTTTTCCGTTGCCGAGCGCTACTGAAGTATATCGATTTTTAACGATTGATATGTAGGTAAATGACTTTAGTTGCGATTATTAAGCGGACAAATTGTGATACTTGAATTTATAATAGTATTAGGAAGGTCTTTTTCTGCCTTTATTAAAGAAATCTTTATTTGATGCATTTAATAAACACAAATGATAAACCTAATTACCACAATTAAACAGCAACATAATAGTAAATCTGGTAAGATTTTCTTAACACGTAAATGGATTTTAACTAAACCAACTAGTTAGTGTTATGCAGAAATTTATTAACGGTAATACCTTTATTTTAGAAAGACAAATTTAATATTTACCGAAAGATCAATCTAATATCATTATTAAAAAAATAGCTATGTTACCTAAAAATAAAAGAATGGTTATTAACGAAGCAACTGAAACGTAGTTTAATTAACTGTTTTCTTTCAGTGTAGCTTAAAAAGTTGTTGACCAATCAAGTTGTAAAAAAGCTAAAAATCGATATGTCGTATTTATACCCTCATAAAGAAATTAGGTTTTAATTTTTTAAAATAATAGTTAGGTCATATAGAAGACAGATATGTCAATAAAGTAAATGTAAAACCCTATTATTTTCAGATAAAAACAGTGGCCTCGAGAATATACGCAAGCAGCTACTTCTGACGGTGACGTTCCATAGACAGCCACTGATATCTTTTATATGTATGAAAGAAATATTTTAAATTTTTTTATTATCACCTTAAAAATACATATGTATAAAATATTTACAAAGTATAAATGGGCTATATACAGCTTTTTTGTATGAAAAAAAAATGAAAATCATTATCAAAAAAACCTGTTCTTAACCTGAAAATATGTATATGATATTTTATAATAACATTTTCCTCTGGCCAACAGAAAAAGGACAAAGTGACGTCAAGAATAATAACTAATCTAAATTTTAAAATTTTACTAAAAATTGTTTTAATAAAAGAAAATATATTTTCTTACTGAAAAATATTGTACTCCATTTTGGGGAACCACTTAATATAAGATACAATCCAAAAAGTGCCACTGGATGAGAACCAATTAAAATTGCTATGTTTTTCCATACAAATAATTTTCGGTTTTCTTTATAAAAGCTTATCCACGAATTCATTTTAATACTGTTTTTGTTCACGGATTCATCGATATTAACAAAAGAGAGCAATTTTATACGTTATAAGTGTATGTATGGTATTTGCATATGACGACAGGACATTGAAACACGATTTAACGAGAATATAAAATTGTGAACTTTGACATTATTTTTTATCTAGGGACAGTTTACAAAGGCTTACAATTTTAGTATGAAGTAATAGTCTAAGATCCGAATGGGAGGCGACCTTCACCCATCTGTTAAACGGATAAAAACTGTTTTATAAAAAAGATAGTCTTTAAGGGGTTATATTTACTTAGGAGAACGGAAATTTTCCATTTTTTAAGATTTTTTCTGAAAAGACCTTTTAATTTACTAATTTAAAATTTTAAACATATATTCTATATATCTTTAGCAATATTTTGACATATTTAATTTGTTAGAATAATTATGTTGAAAGTCTCTGTAGCCGATGTCCGGGTGCTCCTTAAAAAACGTTTTACAGTGACCAGTATGTCTCTGGACTGCTAGCTAGTTTTAAAAATATACAATGTATAAATTAATCAAAGAAATAGCCCAAAGACCGAACTTCTCTCCAGACCCTCTCAATATTCTAAGTATGAGCACCTAAAAAAACATATACATGAATTAGTTTTATTTGTATCAATTTTTTCTTAAAAATTGACTTACCAGTCTGTGGATCTAAGAAGTTCAAACTGTGGTTCACGGTTAAATGACTAAATCCATGTCTGTCAATGTTTTTATAGGATCTCCAGCAATCGGAAATAACTGTTGTTCCTTCCTTTATCCACTCTTTAATAACTTCTATTAAAGTTTCTGCATACCGACTGGTACCAAAAAATCTTATTACTGCCCCGTTCAAAACCCCGAAATACCCATTGACCCTCAATAACCCTTTTCCTTTCAAATTTTCTTCTCCCAAATTTTGCCTCGTCAATTTCCACATATTTCCCTGACCCCCAGTTTCGCTGAGTTCTTTTGGCACCAGCTCATGCATATCTTAAACAATACATTAAAATTACAATTTGTGTTCACACACAATAATTGTTCATATAATTACCTCCCTACAGAAATTACTATTACAATTGTTTGGAGGCCTAATTTTAATTCTTTTTGCATTATCCGCACCCTAGGGTGAGGAAAGAGGAGAAAATATGCCACAAACTGGCATATTTTTTGAACTGGCAAATGTGATTTAAAGAAGGTGCCTTTTTTCCATTTTCACAACAACCTAAGTTAGGGATGAATATATATATTTTTAAAAGTGTATTTTAAAAAGACCATTAAATTGGCTGTAATGCACCAAAAATATTGAAATTTGTTATAGATTGCACTTTGGCCTTGAATACCTCTTAAATATTAGCTTTTGCGAAAAGTCATAAGGAACCCTTTTTGTAGAGCCTTTAATTATCTACAAGAATAACTAGACGGATTTGTATTATGACACACAACAAGCTAGAAATGAAAATTAAAAAGTGCAAAAAATAATTTCCTCATGATATTCTTAGCGAAACTATAAAAATGCGGTGCGGACAATTTTGATATTATTATTTAAGGTTTAAAATTTATCTGGAATTTTTTGTCGTCAGACAAAAAAACTTTTGAGCCTGTTGGCAAAAGAAAAAAAAGTTTCGTTTTTAATCATTCTAGTAAATAATATTTAAGATTAGGTTTTAAAAAATTAAAGAAACCTTTTTAGTTTAGAAAAAATGGTTAAGTCCTAAAAAAAATATTTAGGTAAGAGAATTATTTTAATTTTTTGATTTTCCAGTTTATGATTTATGCATAATGTTGTTTACACGGATCTGTAATATGGAGCTAACAATGGCTAAATCTAGGAAAACATTATTTACATTTTTAATATTATTATTTATTTGGTGAAAATTCATAAAAGCTAAAAAACTTTTTAAGTCACACGCATACTTATTACAGATATTAAGTACAAGGTCATGTAAATTAAAATTACCTAATATTATACAACTTGAATTTAAAGTTTTTGTTTTAATACAATTATTTAGCTTTCTATAAACTTCTAATCTACTATTAAATGCAAAATAAACCAAAATTACAAGTACATAAACATACGTTCTTTGATCAAAATTTACTTACCACTTCTACCACACAGTACCTCTAAATCAATATCAAAAATAATACATATATTCAGGGACAAAAAAATGATACCTAAGAATACAGCATATTGCAGTCGAGTCATTCTAGACAAAAAGATGTGAATAAAATGCCAAGTTCCACCAAAGAGATGCATATACTTTGCGTTGGCTTATGAAGAACTAAAAGGGTCCAAATTGTACTGGGGGTTTTATTATACATAAGCCGTGAAAACTCTCATAAAAAGATACAGCTCGACAGTTTGCAAAAAAAAGACAATGTTTTTGAAAGCTGAGTCGGTCTTTGACTAATACAGGGTGTCTGGATTTCGTTTTAATAGCAGGGTATCTTGGTTATAATAATTTGCGGTTGTCGCGAACTGTTGCTTCTTTTTAATAAAACAAAAGATGACACTAAAAGATTTTTTATGGTTGGTTTTAGTTTTTGATAAACAGGGCAAAATTCATATTTTTACATTTTTAACCTCCCTAGGCTAGATTTTTTTTAAATTTATATTTAATGATATAAATCAAACCTCTGAAACACCTTATATATTTTTTATTTAATAAATTATTAATGATATGAGCTTTTAAAAATATAATATATAAAACCTAATAGTTATTTTTTATTGTTCTGGAACACCTCGTATAAAAACACGTACCTTCATTTTTATACCTTTTATTAACCATGAAACGTAACTATGGGTACAACTAAGGCAAAATGGTTACTTGTCAATGTCTCGAAGTTTACACCTCAAAAGTCAAATCTATACTACTTCTCCAAGCTTTTCCATCGCCCTTTTATAGTAGCTTGGAAACGTTTAGAATGTTTTAGAAATATCACGAAAATTCTATAGTAGAGGATGGATAAGTTCTCAATGTATAATTTAAACGTTTTCGGATGAACTTGGAGAAACTAATATAAATTATTTAAATAAATTATTAAACTAAACTAAATAGTCCTAACTTTATACAATTCTATAAACTAAACGCTTATTTTTAAAGTCCGTAACATTGCCCTTTCCCAATCTTTGATCGTCTCGATCAAATATCTTCATGGTCTTGATACCGGCTTAGCCTTTCTAAGTAAACCACTTTCATCTTTGCCTGTGGACTCTTCTGAATTCTGTACTCCAGATCATTTAGTCGTGTCACTATACTATATGGCCCCTCCCATGACTTCTAAAGTTTCGGTGAAAGCCCTTTGGTTCATATTTGGTTGGTAACCAAACTTTTCTCTCTCTGCTAAATCTTTTGACCATGCCATCTGACTGGGGATGAAGATGTGTTGTTCGAATTTTATGGATTCTCAGAAGGTTCTTAAAAAGATCGGACTCAAAGTTTCTGCCTTGATCGGAATATATTTCTCTTGGTAATCCATAGCGACAGTTCGAGCTTCTTGATTTGGTATTGCGTAGACCTTCAGCCATTTGCTAAAGTAATTTATCGCTACCAAAATATAGCGTTTTCTAGATTTACTAACTGGAAATGGTCCTGCTTTTTCTACAGTAATTTTCTTAAAAGGTGCCCCTACATTGTATTGCTTCATCTTGCCATGGCTTTATGTTTTCGGTCTTTTGCTGGAAGCGCAGTCTTTACACATTCTGCACCAGTCTTTTACAACTGCACGACTTTCCAGCCAGTAGAACCTTTCTCGAACCTTTTCCAGAGTCTTCAGAACTACTAAATTGCCACCTCCTACACCATTATGCAAGGCTTGCTATACTTTGGGAATCCTTTTAGTTGGTAAGATTATCTGATGTTTATGAGTTTTGCCATTAGAAATTTCCTATATGGCTGCGTATCCTTTATGTCTTGGAGACTTTGAAGCTATTTGTTAATATGACGGGCGTTTGTTTTAAGTTTCACAATGTCTCCAAGATCTGGATCTTCTCGTTGTTTTTCTGCCAAGATCTTAGGGATCCATTCTTGTGCGCACTGGATACGTGTTCTGCGGTAGTGGAATTTATCAGGATCTTCATGTCCTTCTAGTCTGCTGCAATGTATGCAATCCTCCGGGCAAGGTCGTCTTGATAAAGCGTCAGCATTCTTATGGTTCAGTCCCCTTCGATGTTCAATTTTGAAATCATATTCTTGTAGTAGGTACATAGTCCCAGAAAATTCTAATTTTGTGTTTGTTCTTTAGTACAGGCAGATAGCTTTCTTCTCTGGATCGGTTATTTCTTCATCTTCTTATTTTCCGGATGAAGTTCTACTTGCGAATAACCACTTTTTAAGTCTAGTGTGGAAAACCACTTCGTTAGTGTGTCTAGGGTATTGTCAATTCTTGGTAGTGGAAAACAGTCCTTTTTCGTGACGCCATTAATTCTCCCGAAATCGACACAAAATATGGTGGAATCGTCTTTCTTCTTAATTAGAAGTACTGGAGATGACCATGGACTCTGGGAAGGTTCTATATAGCCTTGATTTTGCATGTCTTCAAGTAACTTTTTAACATCTTCTTTCTTGGCTTAAGAAATCCTTCTAGGGGGTTGCTTTATCGGTGATGCACCTCCAGTGTTTATTCAATATTGAACTACACTGGTTTGTTCCAAATCTTTTTCACATAAAGAGAAAACATCATGATTTCTTCTTAAAAGTTCTTCCAGCATAGATACTCGGACTGGGTCTAACAGGGATTTTAATATAAGCATCAGATCTTGCAGAGCATCAGGTAGCTTACGTGTGGGGAATCCTGCAAGTGTAGCAGAGGGACAGGTAACTATTATGGTAACAGGTTGACAGGTACTGACTTTGTCACCTATTTTGACCTGTTGAGGGCAATTTTTACGTTCATCATTCGGACAAAGTACCTGAAAAAAGCGATAAATCCCCTACAGCCCGTTGATGGGTAGGAGAGGAAAGCCTTTCTGTAAGGGAAGGATCATTAATTAGACGCACAATATCCGCTTGATACTCCCGGAGGCTTTCGTTGTATTTTTGTCTGCGACCTTGGACCTGCCCCTTATAAACTTCCTGCAAATGTGTTTCGCCGTATCTCATTTCCAAGAACATCATAATAAATTTATAGTCAGATTGTCTGGATTTAAAATGCAATTTTATAAAAACGTTCCAAGATATCCATTTAAGTAAGGTATACCTTTTTTGTACAAAAATAATAAAGAAATTAAACGGTCAAACCAAAATGTCAATTTTTTTACCTCTGTAAAAAATGAATACTATAACGAAAACAATTCGTCTTAACCTGTAAAATCATGACTTACTTCGCAATCATGTGCCTATGGAAAAAAACATTGGAAAAGTTAATTTAAATGCCCGTTTATTATTATTATTGTGGCAACCGTTCAAAAGTTATAAATAATATTTTTTTATTTTAACTTCGAAGGTTAATAACTCCCTAAGGAAGCGCTATAGAACTATTTCTTATATAAAGTACTAACGTTATTTTGGCTCACTCTATCACCCCTATTGTTTTTGACTTTACCTTTCCGGACACCCTGTATTTCTGGACGATGATGGAGTTGCAGTAACCACCAAGATTCAGCAAATTTGCTTTTTCTACGAGTTGCACATACTACGTTTACCCGATCCAAATATGCATTGTGTTTTATTTAAAATAACAAAGTTTTTGCCTTAACGGAATGTTGCAACCAAATGGCAAGAAAATGGTATGAAAAACATAAAAATCCAAAGCTTTCTGCAATAACGGCATTTTGATAATTTTACTTCTTCTAAAGTTATTCGTGACTAAAATGGGTTAAAATATAGTAGGACATACTGTAATATTTTTTTAGCTTATTAAATATAAACATTTTAATAATTTGATCTTGGTAAAATACGTTACTATGGTTATTACGTATAATAAAAGGGAGTAGACTAATAATTGTACACATTGGAAGCGAATAGAAATTTTTAAATAGTAACTTTTCAGTCTTGCCTTACGGGAGATTACCATAATTGTACACATTGGAAGCGAATAGAAATTTTTAAATAGTAACTTTTTAGTCTTGCCTTACGGGAGATTACCATGAGGACATGAATTTGGTTGTTTTCGAAGACTACTTTGGTGATGTGTTAAAATTTCTTCCGGCTAATTGGGTGTTTGTTATGGATGATGCAAGCTGTTATTCACGGCTTCATACGCATAGAAAAATTACCAATTTCATTTTTGAAAAAGCAAGAAATTATGAACTGGCTACTTGATAAACCTATTAAGTTTGAACCCAATCTAACGAGAAAAGAACTAGTACAAAAAGTAAATTTATTGAAAACCACCTTAACTACGGCCACCTTATGCAAGATTTATCTATTTATTCTGTAAAATAATACTCTTGGCAAATACAAAAAAATAACATACCTTTTTGATCTGTTTGAAGTATAGGCAACACACAACGTACATCCATGTAATGTATGTATACAGTGTGGGCCAAATTAGACACTTTTTAACTAATAATAACTTTTTATCTGTTGCGCCCATCTCTTTTATTTTTAAGGGGCTAATAGGTAGATATTTTTTCTCTAGGTTTACAAATTGTGATTAAATAGATTTAAATAGGACTGGGCTAACAGGACTTTTTCCAAAATGATGCATTTAACTTCGTTGCAAAAAAAAATCTACACAATTATGCTAATACGTTTATTTTTATTTAATTAACTGTTAATTCTGGTCAGCATTCAGCCCAGTAACCATGGTAACCTTACATTTTTTATTTTCAAAGAACACTAAAAAAAGTTATTTTTTAAAATCGGAAGAAATGCATGCTTTTTCAGGAGTATTATTTATCAATAATAATAATAATTTCTAAATCCCCAAATTTTTAATAGATTGGCTGTTTCTAACTCATTTCCCATAGTTTGTCTACAACAACAAAAAACGTATCAGAGTAATTGTAGCTTAATCAGATTTCTTTTGCAACAAGCTTAAATACAGGTCCAGACCTGTCTAAATCTATTTGGCCAAAATTGGCAAACCTAGAGAAAACATATCTACCCATTAGCCCTTTAAAAATAAAAAGATAGGCGCAACAAATAAGAAGTTATTATTGGTTAAAAAGTGTGCAAGTTAAATTTGGTCCACCCTGTTCCACCGAAGTTTTCCTCCTAAATGTCAAGAATAAGAAATTTAATTTTATAAAGTATAGTATAAATTCAACACGGTCCGGTTTCGGCAGACGGACCAAGCAGCAATCATCCAATACGGAAAAAAAATTGGTAAACAGTCATGCAATTGTAGCCTACACAGTTACAATGTTTATCACTATAGGCCCCAGGTACACGTTTTAGTAAAACTCGCTCCGTTTTTGTAACAAATAATGTGCAGTAGTATTTTAATATTTTTGTAGCAGAACTTTATATTACCGTTTTCAATACTACTATAATGTAGTTAAGATTCATATTTGGTCACTGTTGTTAACTACTAAAATTTAGTTACAAAACTTTAGGACCCGTTGATTTTTATAACAGAAAATTAATGACAAAAGTTATACTTAGAACGTCAATAATAAACATATTTAACACAATTTTTGCGCTACACTCTTATACCAAACAACGCCTTTCATTTTATTTCGTGAAGTTAGGAAATAAAAGGCGTGTAAATGGGAAGGAGTATGGTCAAGGCACAATAAGCCTCTAGGCTGCAGCGCACCACCTAGGGGGCGGTGGTCGGACCTAGGTGGGAAAAATTAAAAGGGTAAAAATAAGCTGTTTGGAAACCCTAGCTGCTATGACTTAATTGTGATTATGCGTCTTACCGTTAGTCATAAAATTAACGGTGATGTAATAATTTAGCTTACTTTAAGTGTGACAATAAACCTGCCTGTCCTTTTAAGACAATATACTGAACAACTTTGTTGGTACCCAAATCCAGTTATGTCCTACGAAAAAGATAAATAACGTTAAGCCTATTTTTTAAACTAGGTTTAGAAACATGTGTTAGAAAATTAGTAAGAAACTATTTTTGAAGAAAAAGGCCATAATTTAAATACAAAATCGCGGAACCCTGGAAACTACTTTTCGGAAAGCTAAAAGGGTGTCTATCTGTAAAAAAAATAAAAATATGACGTTTAAAATTATAACTGTTACAATTTTTTGGTAGTTTTTAAACACAAAGGAAAAAAACAATATTATATTACATTATTATTATAACAAAGGTTGTTCTTTAAATTTTTTATTGAAATTAAGTTCTAATAGTTCTAATAACTTTTCATAATAACAAATTAATCTTAAAATTAAAATAAATAGACCAAGAGTAATAAAATTTATTAGATATATCTATAACAAATAAACTAAACAATTAAAATATTTTTCTCCTTATCAATCTGTTGGATATTTTCTGGCAACACTTCTTTTGTTATTCTAATTTGGGACAAAATATTGCCGAGTGCTTGCATAATAGGAATTAATATGCCATGTGTAAATGCTTTGATAAATTGTTGAGTTGCACCGCAAGATATTCTGCACATTCTTAGACAGGGTACTGAGCACCATATATGCTGTAAAAATAAAATTTATTATACCGGGTGACAACGAGATTACTTTTCGGCTGCCATTTTTTTATTTCTCTATCGATACTGACGAAACCTGGTAGGGTTGCTAGACTAACAAAAAGTCGTTTCTGGGTGTAAAACACTACGACACTTTACTTAATTTTCTTTAAAAAACAACGTTAATTATGTAGGTAAATAATATTTTTGATACTGAATGGCTTACGTCGCAATTCATGGTAGTTGCCATGAAGACAGAAGCTAATAGAATATTTTGTGAAAAAATGCTTGCGTTTCGTTAAAAGTTAAAAAAAATTAGTTTGTATTTATGTATCTCCAACGATGTTAAAATAATTTTAAATTAAATTTGGTATCAGAACAATTTTTTATTGTTAAAATATTTTTCTCCTTATCAATCTGTTGGATATTTTCTGGCAACACTTCTTTTGTTATTCTAATTTGGGACAAAATATTGCCGACTGCTTGCATAATAGGAATTAATATGCCATGTGTAAATGCTTTGATAAATTGTTGAGTTGCACCGCAAGATATTCTGCACATTCTTAGACAGGGTACTGAGCACCATATATGCTGTAAAAATAAAATTTATTATACCGGGTGACAACGAGATTACTTTTCGGCTGCCATTTTTTATTTCTCTATCGATACTGACGAAACTTGGTAGGGTTGCTAGACTAACAAAAAGTCGTTTCTGGGTGTATATGATAGGCTTTTACGACTTCCGGTTTCACCGGAAATGACTAGAACTTTTAATTTTTTTATGGGATACCCTGCATATTTTTTGTTTTTCGGATTCTCCAGATCATTTTTAGTCGGAATACAATATTTTTAAAACCAATTTTGTTCAAATTTTATTTTAAAATTAAATTTTTATTTGTCTTCAAGAGTGCCATGATCAGTCTCAAATCACTCCTCATACTTTACTTACTTTCAGAAAAATACAAAATTGATTTCATGATTTTAAACTTTTTTACTAAAGGGCATCGAACAATTTTTTTAGCTTTTTTACCCTACCTGAAAATTAAATTAGGACCATTTTACTTTCATAATATTTCTAAATGAAGTTATTTAAAGGGAATCCAATGATGTAAAACACTACGACACTTTACTTAATTTTCTTTAAAAAAACAACGTTAATTATGTAGGTAAATAATATTTTTGATACTGAATGGCTTACGTCGCAATTCATGGTAGTTGCCATGAAGACAGAAGCTAATAGAATATTTTGTGAAAAAAATGCTTGCGTTTCGTTAAAAGTTAAAAAAATTAGTTTGTATTTATGTATCTCCAACGATGTTAAAATAATTTTAAATTAAATTTGGTATCAGAACAATTTTTTATTGTTAATGCCCAATTTTACCTAAAATTATTTTAACATCATAGAAGATACATAAACACAAACTAATGTTTTTATTTTTAAACTTTTAACGGAACAAAAGCAATTGTTTTTACAACATATTCTATTAGTTTCTGTTTTCATGGCAACTACGATGAATTGCAATGTACGCAGTTCAGTATTAACAAGACCATTTACCTACATACTAAATGTTGGTTTTTTAAAGAAAATGAAGTAAAGTGTCGTAGTGTTTTATATCATTGGATTTGCTTTAAAATACTGCATTTAGAAATAATATGACAGTGATATGGTCCTATTTTCGTTTTTGAGCTAAAGTATAAAAAAACTAAAAAAGGAAGTTTAGAGCTTTTTAGTAAAAAGTTTAAAAAGATAAAATTTATTTCGTATTTTTTAAAAGTAAGTAAAATATGAGGATAGATTTTAAAATGATCATGGCACTCTAGAAGAAAAATAAAAATAATTTGAAAATAAAATTTTAATAAAATTTGTTTTAGAAATAATGTATTTTGTATTTTTCTAAAAGTAAGTAAAATATGAGGAGATATTTTAGAATGATTATGACACTCTAGAAGAAAAATAAAAAATAATTTGAAAATAAAATTTTAATAAAATTTGTTTTAGAAATAATATATTCCGTCTAAAAATGATTTAAAGAATTTGAAAAACAAAAATAAACAGGGTATCCCATTTAAAAAATCAAAAGTTCCAGCCGTAAAAGCCTGTCATATACATCTAGAAATGACTTTTCGTTAGTCCAACACCCATGCCAAGTTTCGTCAGTATCAATAAAGAATTTAAAAAATGGCAATCGCAAAATAATTAAATGTTAATATGTTGCGGTATAAAGTTTATTACGGAAAGGGTGTGCCAATATGAGCTTTTGTTTTTGGATGTTGGTAACGAATAAAATAAAATATTTATAACATACCTGCAAAGATTTTAGGGCAGTGCCTAGCCAGACAGTGTATAATTATACGTAAAACACATAATCTTTCAAATGACCACCACGACTTCTTCGGCAGCACACAATTCTTAATCAAAATAAAATAAAAAACTTCAATATTCTGGAGAAAAGCCAAATAATATTTTGTTTAAACGTCTCCCAGAAAACAAATAAAGCATAAAATACACAATTCTTTTGTTTTAATTTTCCATTACTTTTAAAACCATTTCTGTAGGTTCATCACGGATTTTTCAACTAACTTATTGTTTTAATTGTTGAGTGGTTTGGAGATTGTTTTCGTAATTATTGCCTAAGCATAAGCATTGTCCACTGTCTAGCTTGCAGGATTGTTATGAACATTTTATTTTATTCCTTACCAACATCAAAAACTTCTTATTGGAACAACTTTAACATACGTTTTTTTAAATAAATGTATTTGTTTTATTATAGAAATAATTTGTAAATTTAGATATTTGTAGATGCAACGCAAAGTTAATATATAAAAATAAAAGTAAAAGAAATATTTGTATTTTTTTATATAAAAGTGTATATAGAGTTAACATTCCAATTAAAACGAATTATTGTAATAATTTCCTAACTAAAAAATGATTCTAATAGGGTGAATTTTAAATAAGTAAAATAAGCTAAAAAATAAAGGCAGATGAAGACTTTGAATCTGGAATAAAAATTGTTTAATAACTTAAACTCTATTAGACTAAATTATATTGGAATTTTTATGTATTCCGATAAGATTTAGATGCATTTAAAATGGTAAATTTTAATTTTTATGTTTACGGTATATTTTGATACTTTCAGGGATAATGTGTGTTTTTCTTTTGTAAATAGCCAAAATTTTTAAATAAAGCAGTATATTTTTAAATCTAAAAGTCTACGTTTTGTATCTTTAAATCAAGAAAGTATTCGTTTACCGTGTCGTTATAACAGTTCAGTGGGCTTTAAATAAACTACATTTTTTAAATGGCACAAAAATTGTATTCCTGGATGTGAGATGCATCGTTTGTGCTAGTGGGTAAGCAACGAAGTATTCTATTGCGGCAAATCCGCTTTAAATATGTTTTGACATTTCGAACGGCATTAGGTGTAGTGTTATCATAGTGCAAAATAATATTATTGTAGATTTGTCATTGCAATCCTTCCAAAATGTCCTCATTTTCGTCTCAGGTATCTTAGGCGTGTTAAAAAGTCAGAATAAGTGGACTAATAATTTTATTTACCAACATTACCTGAATTGTTACCCAAAGGCTTTATTATTTTATAGTTAATAAAGTAAGCCGCTAATTTATATTTCCTGTTCTTATTCACCGTTGTTGATAAAGTTACATTAATCTATGAGACTTTATTTTTAAAACTATTATTTTTTCATCGGCATTAGGGCTACAATGTTGTGTTTCTTGCTTTGAACTCTTTAATAAATACCCTTTTGGAGCATTGGATTACACCTAACTTCTTGTACCACTTAAACTAATTAAATTCGTCAAAAAATATGGAACAGCGGATAAATTTCTTATATTTGTTCTTAATATATTTATTTGCATATCCTATAATGTTTTATTTTTTAATACACTCTAAATACTGAAAATTATATTTACAAAACTGGTCTCCAAAAACGTTTTAAGAAATCTCTTAGTTCTTGTAGTATGTAGTAATCAATCAATGTATTGCTTTATTTGTCGGGATTTAATGAAAGACAAATTTCTTAATTTAAATTTTCCAAAGTTAAGAGAATATTAAATCAAAAATGTATTATTCCAGATAATCATCATTTTCGTGATATTCACAAACTAAAAATAAATAGTATGGCTGCTTCAGTGGTTATGTTTGTGTTATCCACAACCAGGCGGCTATTATCGTAACTATTTAAACCATGAATTTAAAGATTGCATTATTAAAGTCAATACATCACTTATCAGCTTAGAATATTTGCTTTAACAAAATAATAAAAAAATTCATAAAGTTTACTAATATTTTAGCGTATTTGGTACAGAGTGAAAAAAATCTTACCAAAAATTGTAAACATGCAAACGATATACCAATTAAGCATGCAGCAACTGGTGCGCAAAGTACGGAAAGACAAATATATCCACCGAGTCTGGAAAACCTAAAACAATGCTGACTGAGGCTCCAAGCACATTCTGGACTTCTTATGGTAGGTGGTTCTCCAACAATATCTTCCCATGCAATCTATAAAGTGAAGTAAGTAGTAAGCTAATAAGTAATATAAGTATTAGACGTAAGAATTGTAATTTTACGCTATATATTTAATGCCTTACAATCTTTAACTCTTTTTCTATTTTCCAAAGTATACAGGGTAGCCCACTATATGCGACACGGTCATTTGACCGAAACTGTAAAATTGTATTTAAATTTTTCTTAGATCTTATAGAACATTTATTTGCGTATATTTTAAAAACATTGGGCAATATATAAGGTGTCTCGAGAAGAAGTCACATATTAGAGATATATTTTTTAAATGGAACAACAACAACTATTTTTTTGCATATTCTGGTTTTAGGAAACCAACAAAATAGTATATTTCCCAACTAGTGCTAAATGGGCCATGACCGAACCACTCGTAGCGAAGTTCGGTCAAGCATTCATGTGCGGAAAAGGCACTTGTTAGAAACGCTATTTTTTCTACGAGCGTAAGGAAAATACACAAAAACAAAATTATATACAATGCGTTTTCTTATTGGGGTAAGAAAATTTAAGGGCAGGTTGTTAAACTTTACTTTTTTTTCCTAGGGAGCCGTCTGCATGTCCGGTGGCACTGCAGCCTGAAGGCTTATTGTACCAAACTCCCGTTTTATTGTACCCATTCCAGTAGCCTAGTTCCTTGAAGAAGGCGGTATAGGTCTGCTGGGTGCGTACCATATGTTTCCGGGGGCACTCTAATATCCCCGAAGATTGCCTGTCTTTTGTGATCCAGTGCCTCACACTCTGACAGTATGTGGGATACTGTTTCGGTCTCTGCTCCACATAATCTGCAGTCCAGATCTCCGTTGTATAATCCCATTTTATTTAGGTGTTCTTTCACTGGAGCATGTCCGGTAAGGAAACCTGTGATCGTTCTTAGCTGATTCCTACCCATTTTGAGTAGTTCTTTAGCTCTTTTTGTGCATGGTCCACTGATGTATATTTTCCCATGCATGTGTTGAGGAAGCCTTTCCCAGTGCAGTCTTTGCTGGTCCTTTACCCAGTTTTGTACCGCACTCCAGAAGGTACTCTTTGGCACTCCAAGGACTGGTTCTGGCCCGACGTATGTCGTGGCTGACCCCTTCTAGCCAGTTCGTCTGCGTTTTCATTGCCTCGAATTCCGCAATGCCCTGGCACCCACATCAACCTCGTGTTGTTGCGTTCCGCCAGTTCCCTGAGTTCCTCGAGGCATTCTAGTACCAGCCAAGACGATACCTTGGGATTAATTAGTGCACCAAGGGCTGCTTGACTATCCGTAAGAATGTTGATTGTACAATTTGTGCGGGGTCTTTGGTTGTTAATCCTGGCACATTGTAAGATCGCAAAAATTTCTGCTTGAAATACAGAGGCGTGGTTTCCCAGTGGAAAGGTCAAACGAGTGTTTCCCATCTCACTGTAGACACCTGCTCCTGACCCTTCTTCGGTTTTGGACCCGTCCATATACCAGGTTTGACCTGGAAGAGAGAGTCTGAAATTTTCGTTTGTCCAGTTCTCCCTTGGGTGTATTGTCACCTGAAAGGGTCTTCTGGGTACGATTTGTGGGGTCATATAGTCTGTCCTCATATCCATTATGGGACTCCTTATGATATTTTTATTTCCATGTGTCCTGATCTAACTTTAGTGTTGCTCAGGTTGTGTTTCAGTCTGTATACGGGGGTATACAGACTGAAACACAACCTGAGCAACACAAAAGTTAGATCAGGAGCAAGAATGGGGATTCTCGCCTCCCCTTGTACCACTATATGCAGTGGCGGGAGGTCAAGTAGGGTCTCCAAGACCGCTGTTGGTGTACTTTTAATGCATTCCGCTATGCCAAGGCAGGCTAGTCTTTGCACCTTGCTCAGCCGAAGCATAGCCGTGTGCTGTCTGGTCTTGGTCCACCAAACAATGGATGCATATGTTATGGCTGGTTTCACCACAGTATTGTACAACCAGTTGTGGTCTTAGTCCCCACGTTTTGCCATATGTTCTGCGAGCCAGAATTAATGCTAAAAAAACTTTACTTAGCCCTAAACTTATTTTAATTAGTGAGTCTAGTGGCGGCAAAGGACGCATCTGAGCTAATATTTATATTTTATCTGGATGAAAGACCTAAAAATACCACATTTTTGTTCCTTCATAGTTTTACTAGCATTTTATTCTTTTAAAAAGTAAGTGTTATAACCTCCTATTAGCAATAATATAAAAACAACAACAAATATTTAAATGACATTTATACCTAGTCTGGAAAATTTTACTTAAAAAATGGTTTTAAAAATTTTAGTTTTTTTTTAAAAGATTACCCTGTATCTTAAAAACAAAAAATTATGAACTCATCACTTCCAGAGTATCAGACATATCAAGATAAGACTTGATATAAGTAAATGGTATAGAAAGAGGAGAGTTTTCGCATATTTCCCACTTTTTGGTTACTTCCGGTTTAACTGGAGGTAAATCAAACTTAAATTTTTAAATGGAACATATTATACAGGGTGTCCCGTAATTAATTGGACATAAGTTAATGTACGATACCTGACATAAATAATCGTCAGGAATTGTGGTAGAAGATTGTGGAAGTAGTCAATATCATCAGGGTCCAAGAAGAATTATTATTTGAAGTCAGGCAAAATTTAAATAAAATAAATAGACAGTGTGTCCCAGTGGATGGTGAACATTTTGAACAATTATTATAATCAATAGCCGTTTCTAACTTTATCGTTGTTAATTAAATTTAAGAGTGTTCGTGCGCAATCTAATAAAAAAGTCGTTTATTTCGAAATGGTCTACTTTTTGGAGATCAAAGAAGTATACCTTTTTTGACTAAAATTAAATGCTGTTTTATTATTTCCACTCGCAAATGTGCATACAGGGAGGTCAAAAAGTTATGACTATTTTATTCAATCAATGTTATTCTATGTGGCGCCATCTAGTGGTAATGAAAAATTAGATATTATATTCGTGTTCGTTATCCCAAATAGTAAAAGTACACCAAATTTTAACATTTTTGGATTCCTCAGGCAATTCTAAAAATAATTTGGAATTTTGAAGTTTTTATACCTACTTGATTTTTTAAGAGCAATTTGTAGTATTGAATCTAGGTGTCTAGAATCCTTTATTTTAAAGCCAATCAAAAATAAATTGATATAGTTAAATTCGTCAAAAAATCATTTATTCGAAAAGTGCTTGTCTAAATAGGGTTGCCGTTTGAAAAATAATTGTTAGACATGAAAATGTCAATTTGCCAAATTGTTTTATTCATATGTTTTATTATAGTCGCTAAAACTTTGAGATTGTATTTTTATGACATCACCTAGGGTCATTATTTTGGACTCAATTATGGCCACCTAGATGCAATAAAATAATGGCTTTTAAAAATTAAGTAGGCCTAAAAACTTCTTAAAATGTCACATTGTGACTTAAGTTTATCTCAGGAATCCAAAAATTATCAAAATATACCGGGTGTTCCATTTAAAAATTAAAAATTAGAGTCATTTCCGCTAAAACTGAAAGTCTGAAGTTTACCCATACCAAGTCTTATTATGATAGGTCTGATACATTAGGAGTTATGGTTTGTCTAATAAATTTATCGACACCCGGTATATTGTTAGCTTAAAAATAAAGAAATTAAAAATAATTAACTTTAATAACATAAGACCCTGAACACAAAAATAATTACTTACTTGATAATTACGACTTACCTCAAATCATAAATACAAGAACTTAACTTTGCGTAGAATAAACTTTATTCAAAATATAACCGACAGAATGATAGACACCCTTTTTTGGTTTACAAATAGTTACCTATATTTTTTTTATGTATATATAAATAAGCGTTTCAATATCACGTTTTATTAGTTGCTATGTGATTTTGTTGGCCTATATTGTTCATAATGAATAAAATACATGCTTTTTTTAAATAAATTATTATTGTCAGTACCTAGAGAAAATAGTATATCTGTAAATTTTTAACTAGTATAAAGTTTGCAGACAGGCAACCCATTCTTTAGTTAAATATTAAATGTAAATATTTTCTTTTTTGTTTACTATATTATATTAAGTTAGTTGAATACAAATAAATTATTTTTATTTTTTAAAAATAATGCTTAAGAAAGAATTTTATTTTAAATTATTGGTTTGCCTACCTCAAGATGCTGATGAAGATTTTGAGTGTCTCTATCTTCTAAGTCCAGAACTTCGCTTTCTTGTTTAGACATTGTAACGTTTTCACTGCGGCTATTTCTAATCTTAACTTCCAACTACCGGACCGAATATTCACCCCTTTTCTGTTGAACTCATTACCTTAACACGCACGCAAACTACAAAAATCGAAATAAAGTCAACAAGTCCTAATTTTTATATGCCAGCATTATTACAGCTATTTGCATATTATCCATAAATATGTTAAGAAAATAAATATTGATTTTGTTGTAATTATAAAAGTAATGCGTTGCAGCAAAAACTATTTTGAACTTTAACGAAAAAATATTAGAATAAACATGCATAGTTCTAGTTAAAATACTAATAAAGGCAGCTTTGCAAAGAGTGGAAAATGATAAATTATTAACCTTTAAAACACGTTTCTTATCTTTTGACATATTTTAGGTAAACATTCTACTAAAAAGTAATTTTAGTAAACCAATTACACTGGTATTTATTATACAGTGCATTTCTTTAAGCCCCCCGCATTTTATTTTTTAAACGAATCAAATTAAAAAGTACAGCTTTGGGATTTAAAATAGCCTGGGCGCCATCTTGGATATACTGTTTTTTTAATTATTTTTTTTTATCATAAACAAAAATCAACTTGTAAAATGACTGTATCCTACACACCTGGATTAGGATCTTTTTAATACTGATCACTATAAATATTGAAATTTTGCGAGAACTATGCTTAAAATAATATCAGAACCAAAAGATTTTATATTCTATACAGGGTGATTTAAAAATCGATAACGAAACTTAAGAGGGTGATTCTACTTGACAAAATAGGATAGAGCTTCATATAATTTTTTTCAAAATCTCATTCGTTTTCGAGTTACAAGCCGTCAAAGTTCAATTTTTATTTTGGTTTTTCGCATTTATTTTTTAACCAATCCAGTTGATATTTGGCACACAAATCGAGCTTTGCAGATTCTAAAATTTTAAGACAAAGTATTTTTTAAATACCGCCAGAGGGCACTTTGCCGAAAACTTAAAATTTATTTACCTCATAACTTTTTTATTTTGACAGATATTGCAAGTCTGGGGGCTCCATTTTATAGACAATCAAAAACTTAAAAATAAGGTACTCTTTATTAAAGTCGATAAACCTTACCGTTTAGGCATCAATAGACATCAAAGTTTTTATCAATTTCAATCAAATTACCTACATACATACAGGGTGTCCAGTAACTCAACCGACAAACCTAACCAAAGATTCTTCAACAAAAAATAGGAAAAAACTTGTTAAAAAAAGTGTTAAAAATTTAAAAAAAAGTTTTTTTTTTTAATATTTAACACACTGTAGTTCAAAAACTAAGACGTTTAGGACTTATGTTTTTATAAAGTTTTTTCTTATTTTCTGTTTTAGAATCGCCCTGTAAAGTTTGTCGGTTGAGTTACTGGACACCCTGTATGTATGTAGGTAATTTGATTAAAATTGATAAAAACTTTGATGTCTAAACGGTGAGTTTTATCGACTTTAATTAAGAGTATCTTATGTTTTAAGTTTTTATTTGTCTGTAAAATGGGGCCCCCAGCTTTGCGATATATGTCAAAATAAAATAAAAAAGTTATGATGTACATAAATTTTAAGTTTTCGGTGTGCCCTCTGACGGTATTTAAAAAGTACTTTTGTCTTAAAATTTTAAAATCTGCAAAGCTTGATTTGTGTGCCAAATATCAACTGGATTGGTTAAAATATAAATGCAATATGGCGAAAAACCAAAATAAAAATTGAACTTTGGCGGCTTGTAACTCGAAAACGAATGACATTTTGAAAAAAGATATATGAAGCTCCACCTTTATTTTGTCAAGTAGAATCACTCCCTTAAGTTTCGTGATCGATTTTTGAATCACCCTATATAACATACCAAAAACTATTTTTTAATTAGTATATCAGTAAATTGTTTGTCTTTTTTATATTTAATAATTTAAAATATTATTAATAAATAATTTTCAACAATTATTTTATACCAAAAGCCAAGAACAAAAAACCCCTAGTTTTTACGGTGTGTTAGGGTCGCGTAAATTAACCGTTTCCTTACCACATTTGTTTAAGGGGAGAAGTAAAATATATTTTACTTGAATCAAAAAAATTAACACTTTAATAAACTGAAACATTTTCTGTCCTTAAACATTCTAGAAGAAAAGCAGTACCATAATTCTTTAAAATCGTAATAATAATTTTGAGCAACTTAACATTATTCCCGTGCATTTAAAAAACCCAGAAAGTCAAGTTAATTGTTTTTTTTTAACTTGTACTATTAATTTATGTTATATTTTCTGTTTTTGCTATTTAAATTTTAGTTGAATACTAAACAATAAGATAGGTGTTAAAAAAATAGCTAAAAAAGATTAAAGTACCAAAAAAAAAAGAAGATTAATAATACAAATTAAAAAACAAGGAACTTTCTTTTGGGTTTTTTAATTGCACGGGAGATTTATGTTTAGTTTTTTTATGTAAAATACGGTTTTTAACAAATCTGTTAGACAAATAATAACTTCTAAAGTTTTAAATGTGAAAATAAAATTTTATTTAGGAAAATGGAATTGGCAAAGAAATCTCGTATTTTTAGTTTTTGGTCCATTTCGGCTTTACCGAAAATGCTTTCGGTTTTGAATTTTAAAACAAAACATATATTTTAATTTATTTGTATTTTAACACCTTTTTTAAAAGTTTTTTTGAAACTTTAAACATACCAATTTATTAGCAAGTAGATTAAAACTTAACAGAAAAATACAATATTACTCAAAAACATACTAAATAATAAAAATATATATTGTGGGCCAAATTAAGCTTGCACACTTTTTAACTATTAATAATTTTTTATCTGTTGCGCCCATCTTTTTTATTTTCAAAGGGCTAATAGGTAGATATGTTTTTTCTAGGTTTGCCAATTTTGGTCTAATAGATTTAAACAGGACTGGACTTACGGGACGTTTTCCAGAATGATGCATTAAACTTCGTTGCAAAAAATTAAATAATATCTCTAATTAGGGTAATACGTTTATTTTTATTTAAATAACTGTTAAGTTAGGTCTGACTTTAACTCAGTAGCCATAATAACCTTACTTTTTAATATTCAAAAGGCACTAATTTTTTTTTTTTAAGGGAAGAAATGCATGCTTTTTGGGAAGCATTATTTATCAAAAATAATTATAATTTCTAAATCCTTAAATTGTTAACAGATTTGCTTTTACTAAATCATTTCCCATCGTTTGTCTACAACAAAAACGTATTAGCTTAATTGTGGCTAAATGAGATTCCTTTTGCAACGAGGTTAAATACAGTATTTTGAAAAGAGTCCTGTAAATCCAGTCCTGTCTAAATCTATTTAACCAAAATTGGCAAATATAGAGAAAACATATTTACCTATAAGTCGTTTAAAAATGAAAAAGATAGGCGCAAGAGATAAAACGTTATTATTGGTTAAAAATTGTGCAAGTTTAATTTGTGCGACTCTGTATATAATTATTTAAACTACTAAGCAATATTGCCAACGTGTAAGCAGACAATAATGAGGAGCTTTATTTTAAAACGCAGTTTTTGATAAAACATTAAACACAATTTCTACAGTATCCTCTCCTCTCCATTTATGTTTAAAATATATTTTTTTACTGGAATATGTTATGTTTATGTATTATTGACTTTTTGTTAAATTTCTAAAATATTAGTTAAATGTTGGCTAAAAAACATTTAAATGTAAAAAAACTGCGTTTTGCTTTATACACTGGCGTATAGTATTTTTAAATTATTTTTTCAAAAACAGGGACATGACACCACACCTAATATGCAGGGTGCGTTTTAAAAATATTTACAGTGGCTATAGTTTAACCAAGGGAAATATCAAAAACTAAAAAATACCCGGAAGGAATATTAATGACGTATTTTTCAAATCACCTCTATCAACCTCTTAACCTGCAACCCCAGTCACTTAAAATTCTTAAATGCAACACTTGTTATATGGCACCTCTCTGGAAAGCCTTTAAAAAATGCTTTTTGTAGGTCATAAATTTAAAATTAATAAAAATAAATAAAAAAATACTCCCTAAATAGCTAACCGCTAATCGCACTGATAAAAGTTCTGGTTAGTTTTCTTTCTGGATTGTCTTGAGAAATACGTTATTACAACTGGTCTGGTCTGGAAGCGCCACATAAGGGGTGTTGCCATTGAAAATTTTTAAGTGACTGGGGGTGCAGCTTAAGGGGTCGATATAGGTGTTTTGAAAAATCATTTATATTTCACCCATGTTTTATAGTAACGGTAATTTTTTAGTTTTTGATATTTGCCTTAATTTGAAAAATAAAGCAATAATAAGGTAAAAAAGCACCCTGTATACCAGATGCTATTGACCTAAAGAGGAAAATTTTGGTAAAGAAAATCTTTATTTTAAAATTGATATTTTATTTACTCTGCCAGAAAAAAAGTTTGAAAAGCAAATTCTTTTTATATTTTTTTCGTGAATTTGATCAGATTTTATCACTAAATTACCAATTTTACAAAAATAGCTGCCCTTGACCTCTGAAAGTCTAAAAAAAAACAGCTATAGTTTTTTAATATGGATAATTTTGCAAATTTAAAAATTTGCCAAAAAAATTATTATATTTACTAATACATACATAAAGAGGATTCGCTTTAAAAACTGTTTGGTCTATGTTCCATGTCTTTCTTTTTGGATATAAAGGAATTAAAAATCCTAGCTTCGCCGGTGGTTTCAAATAAAAAAATTAATGCATTCCTTAATTAAATATAAATTTAACAACATAAGACAAAGTATACAAGTTTATATTGATACATTTTAAACAAAAAGAAGTAACTTTGTAACAAAAATAAACATTAGTCTTATATTTAACAAGTTAAAAAAGTAGTTGGGAAACCGTTCTATATTTTTAACTGCTCATCCTTTTCTGAACAGTTACAACCATTTTTAGCTTCTTATACATAATTATTTTCAGGCACTTTTTCTAACGATTTATTTTCCAATAGTTTTTGGTACCATTAAATTTTTTCCATTAGCAGTTTTTTTCAAAACAATTGTCCAATAGAAACTTTATGTCTTTTATTTTTTTTTCGGGTTTGTCTGGCATTTTAAAGTTTTATATTTCTATAAATTTATAATTTTCTAATATTCTTCTTTGGGTAAAATTTTGCTCTTTTTTTTGATACTTTTGCTATTTAACGGGAAACACGGTCAGCTGGAAGGAGCGAATGTCCCCGTATCGGAAAAGTTACAATAATTGTTCTTATTTTTAAGCTGCTTTAAATTGTCACATGTGCACAATAAACGACTTTTGCTTTGTCCAGAACACCCATCACTAAATAACCTTTATAATTTCACAGTCTTACTTAAGAAATCATATAGTGCAGAACCAGTTTCATTTGGTCCCTTTTCAGACTTAGACTCTAAACTGCTATAAAAAGTTGTTTTCTTTTGTTGGTAGATCTGTTATACAAAAATTAAAAAGAGCCAGCTGACTAGAGTAAAATGCTTTCTGTATGGATAGCTTAGGTAATATTTGTATTTGCTGGAGATTAAAACAGTATAATATAGTATTAGGAGGTGAATTATCCAATGCCACTTTAAATTGTTTAGATGACAATTTATAAATACTTAAATTATATATTAATTTATTTCTTGCAGCGTTATCTTCAGTATCTAGTTTTATTAGATTTTTAAGCTGTTAACAATATGTGTAAACATCTGTGGCTGGAAAACCAAAACCCAAATTAAAACCTAAGTTAAAGATATGATAAAAAAATGAACATTTTACTTTTTAGTCCATTAGGGTAGCCCATCTTGGGCAACCCTTAAAAATTTGTACTGCCACCCCTATGAACGGTTTTATTTGATAAAAGAACGTTCCCTATTACATTTTATTTAATCGGATTACGGAAAGTGCTGCCGCAAGCAACGGTATTACTGAAAGAAAAATATGTTAATTACCTTATTTTGCAAATATATGTTGTATATTTGCAAAGGAAAATATAATAAACATTAATATTACCTCAAAGGCTATTTAGATCAAAAAATTCTTTCTTTATTAAAACATTACCTTTAACAAATTTAAAGTGATTAATTTATTTTAAAAAAATATTCCAAAAATAAATTGTCATTAAGTCAATTTAGGATAAATCAGCTATACTTCAGTATGGATAAGAGTTTACCCTAAACTATTTTAGGACCTGCAACATTGTCTCTTTTTTAACATCTGGAAACCGTGTTTTGAAATGCTTTACGACTAAAAGTAAAAATTGCCCTTGCTTTTCGTCCTCGTTTACTATTTTAAAATTTTTAATAATTTAACAAGACTTGCTGTAACTATTATTAATATTCCAAGATGCTAGATCGCTTTCCAAAAATTATGTAGAAAAATTCAATTTAGAAAAAAATATAACTAATAGATATAAGGTAGTAATTTTAAAAAATTTTCTATTTGATCTAATTCTCCAACTATTACCTGTTTGGTGCCCTTTTCATCTAAATTTGGCCTAATTAATTTGTTTTATACCATCAATTAAAATATTTTATCTAAGAATGCTTAAAAAATATTTTTATGATTTAGTTACCATAAATGTTTTTATTTTATCTTACAGCTTAAAATAAACGGGTTTTTATGGTGCATTTTATTTTTTTAACTTCCATAACTGCTTTCCTTTTAGCACTAAAATGCTTTGATCACTAGTAATTCCCCCATCCTCGTTTCTGGCCAATTTTAGAATTACTTTTTATCTGTTTAGCAAGGGTTATAAGGCTTCGTTGTTTAACGTTAAGGGGTGCCATAAAAAAATTGACACACGGTTTTTTGTCTTTTTTCCAAAAACAATACTTTATACTTAGAGCTTGCTTATTCTTTTTGATTTTGTTACTCTTAATAGATGCAACATTTTTATATCTGGAACCTTTTTGCTCGTCGTTTTGTACACTTAATTAATTGTACCATCGTGAACAAAAACACTGTGACAACAAAACTAGTTTTATCTCCTGATTAATTTGAATATTTTGTTTTGATGTTATTAGAACAATGTAATTTTGTGACAGCCACGTAAAAAAATCCAAATATAAGAAATTTAATTTCTCATAAACCAGGAGACATTTCCTTACATGGATTTTAATGTCCGAGTTTTTTGGGCATAATGGTACATAAGATATCTTCTATTTTTATGCAATAATTATGTAAACATGGCTGTTCAAAGTCTAACAAAGTCTTAGTATACAGCGTGTCTTCGGAAGTTTTTACCACATGGGAAACTTATTTATTATTAACTTAACGAAAAAATTGCCCCCTTATAAACTGCTTTATAAGAAAATATGTTTCCAAAAAATAACTGTATGTTGAATGTACATGTTGGCCTTAATAAATACTTGTTTCCAAATTAACATAAACGTTTTTTAAACTATCGTACGAAACTTTAAAGAGCAATTACTATTTTATGAAAAAAGTTTCCAAAAACAAATGTCCGAAGTTGCTTCGATTTTGAGATACAGGTTAACATTATTAAAAAAGTTGGTATTTTATAAATGTCTTATATACCCTTTAACCGATTTAGTGGTAATTTGGTACGTTTGCTTGATGTAATAAAGCGTTTGTAAAATTTTAACTAGGTTAATTTAATTGGGTCCAGTGGCGTCACAGTGGGCACCATAGCCAATATTATTGAGAGAAAAATGTACGCCAGTGGTTTTTATGTAGATTTTATTTTTATTTTTTGAAACAACTAAAAATAAGAATTTTAGTATTGTGCATTTTTTGTCTCTGACTTTGTATTAAAAATATATATACCGATTTCTAAAAAAAATTACCGCCCTGTATCTTAGAAACAAAGCAACTCCGGACATTTGTTTGTTTATAAGATTTTTTTCATGAAATGAAAAGTAATCACCCTTTTAAATTTCGTCTCGTAATTGAAAAATATCCTTTATTTTAATTTGGCAACAAGCCTCTTGCCACCCTGTACATCTCACTTACAAATACTTTTTGGAAATGTATTTTCTCATCAAGCAGGACTTTTTATAAAGATGCATTATTTCGTAAAGATAATAATAAAAAAGTTTTCCATTTGGCAAGAACTTTCAAAGACACGCTGTATAAAGAAAAAACAAAAAATTGCGAATCCATGTTTTTACGATTCTATTCTTTTTATAAAATTATTTTATAAGAGAATTATTACGAATGATAGCAATGCATCTCAAATACTTCTAAAACAAGATGTTTTTTAAAGAATAGGCACTACCCAGTGTATTTAAGCAACCCTACATAATTTTAAGTAAATTTTAATAAACCTCTTATATAGTGTGTTTTTGGAATTTTTAAAAGGCATTTGGAGTCCACATAAAAAAATAAGTAGTTTTAACCTAAGCCTAAAAAGGTTTAGGTTAACCTAAGCCTAGGCGCGCTTGTGGTTGCTCCGGTTGTATCGGCAGCGTCGATCTCCGGAGTTAAGCAGTGAAGTGCGCGCCCATAACTTGGAAAGGGCGAAAAAAAACCCTACATAACCTTCACCACTACCATATAATCGCTGTGGACATTACACACACACAATAGCTAAATGCAATAAATGTGAATGCAACCAGAACACTCTTAAATTCAGTTCTCAACAATCACCAAAATGTGCACTATGCGGCGCGGAAGATCATGGAGCATGATCTTTCAGATGTCCCCGGAGACCTACACAACCAATTAAAGTTATTCCTAATACAAAAATAAACATTCTAAATAAAAGGTCTACCGAAATAAATAGCTCGATTACAAATAAAAATAGAATTTATGCTCCAATAACAATTTACGACACAATAGTTAACACTTATATTTGCAAACTAAACAAAGACAACGACACAAGCAGGAAAGTACTAATAAAAAAATTGTAACATATTTTAACAAAGACATCACAGCAGTTTGGTCTGGCAATAGATTATACATCTTAAAGTTTGACTTAGAAATTCCAGAAGCAGAATTACCCACTCAACCAATCCAAAGTGCTAACAATTTAAAATTCAATTAATTAATTAAATTTTTCTATACCAACGTAAATAGCTATGCCAACAAAAAACTTACAATCGATAATTATTTGGAAAACAACAAAATTAACTGTGCCTTGTTTGAAGAAATAAAAACGAAGACCTCTATTAATGTAAAATACAAAAACTTGGACATCATTAAGTTTTATGGTAATATTGTCAACAACAATGTAAAAGGGGACAGTCTAGTTTAAGTCGAACCATTTCTTCAGAAGGGTAAAGCCAATAGACCAACTATAAATAATCCACTAAACGAGGTGACACACTTTACCATTCCATTCCAAGACGACAAAATACACATATTTCTAATTTACGGGCACCCAACTTCTAATATTGAAGAAGCAATATTTACTATGGCAACACAATACAAATGTGCAACGATTATGGGAGATTTTAAGTTTAACTCGGCAAAAAACGACAAATACACAATTTTTTAAACAATACAACCACTTTTTAAATGGCAAACAACCCAGACTTGAGACCAGATGGACTATTATACACTGAAAACCTGCACAACAATATAATAAATATTGACGTCCACCCAGATATTGTCACCGAACACCTATCACTGGAAATAACATTTAATACGAACATGACGCCAACACAAGAACATAGAAGAGTGAATTTTAATAAATGCGACATAGAAGCAGTTAATATGATCATGAAAAGGTTTATAGAAGAGCCGAAACAGTATGGCCCGTAATAAATTAAAAAATGTAATTAAGAATTAACTAAAACCATACTGAAAAATTCACCAATTTCAAACATCTGATACGACTCTCATACACATCCACCTTTTATCATTAGTTTTATTAAAACCAAGAGACGTATGTATAGAGAATATAGAAATAGCCCAACACTTGATCACAAAAAAAAAACTAAATTACTCTAATAAAAACATCCAAAATCTCATACAAGAGTACCGAAAACAAAAAGGCTAGATGCGTGCAAAAATATCAAGCAACAAGGACGAAACTATTAACAAGAAATAAAGAAATTAACTAAATATAAGACTAGATCAAACATCCCCACACTCACTCAAAACGGAATAGACTATTTAGATGATAAAGAAAAGGTCGAAGTCATGGCACAACATTTTAGTAAAGCATTTAAAAAAAAAACCTATTCTGATTAGTATGTAGAAATCTATAACACCATAAATAACTGGTACGAGTATTTTAACCAGCCTTATGATAACACGGAGGACACTAGCTACGATATAACAGAGGAAGTCTACATGGACATATTAAAACGTGGAGAGTGTGGAAAAATTATGATTTACGTTACTTGTTAGGAGTCTTGCGCAACACATTATTTAGGAAGTGGTCATTACTATCTGTCAAATGCCACTTGCCAAATGTTATGTGTCACCTGTCATATGTCAAAAATCACGTGACTTAGAAAATGGTTGTTCAAAAAGAAAAAACACAATATAACCTTACTTTAAAAGAAGAGTTGTGCTAGCTACCATTGGCGTTAGCAACATCTGGCGTTAGCTACCGTTGGCGCTAGCAACATCTGGCGCTAGTTACCTTCGGCTACATCTGGCGTTTAGGGCTCTGGGTCCACAGCCTTCACCCCACGTCCAACGCCTAGGCCCCGGCCCCATGATAACGCCCCACAGTTTTGTGTCCGGGGGAAAACTAGTGGAGCTTTAGGATTAAAGTAATAAAATTTGGTAAATAGGTAGTTGTTGTCGCGAATGATTTCAAGGTTAAAAGAAACATAACTGCGGTTAGATAATAAACGATACAAAAAACAGTGTTAACTAAATAAAAAGCAGTGTTTGTATGTGCATATTTTGGACAGTCTCTAACTCTTCTAGCAGTGGCGCCAATTTAAGACGGTCTTGGGACTTCTTTAACGTTTTTCTTTTACTATTAGTTTTAAAAATTAGCTTTGCTTTGTACAGTAACTCCTCAAATTAAAAAATGTGAAAATAGATAAAATTTTAATTTTTATATTCCAGCAAAGTGGCGAAAAAAAAGGCTTTAAACTTACTTAAATAAGCATACAATATGTAAAGTTTTACATACATTTAACAAAAAGTTTATTACGGTATTATCTTTTTAAATTTCTTCATATGTAATGTTGGTTTTAAAAAATTATTACAGTAAAAAATAACAATCAATCAATCTTACATAATTAATATAAATTAAAAACCTTTTTCTCATACTCTACACATTTTTTTATGTGAAAGACGGTCGAACTTATATATTTAGGATTCCCTGTTGTAATAATAACCAGAAAGCTTAAGTAGGTGTATCTCTCCTTAATAAGGCATATTATTGAATATTCGATTCGCGTGTGTTGTTTTATCTACTCTAAAGGAACATATTGGCCAATGTCAAGTCGGGACTTCTTCCACAAATCTTAAACTTTTATTTCACTATTGTTTAAATTTTTAGTGAAGTCACACTACTTCCTAAGCCTTTCAGGCTAGATACTAAAAATACATTTACTACGATAATCCATAGGCAAATTTTCGTCCCTATTAGAGAAAAATGTATTCCACATTTTTAAATAGCTTTTGGTATTGCAAGTGCTATTAAAAAATAAGTTTTGATTATACCGTAGAACTATATAGGGCGCCATACAATTTTTTAAAAATATTGTCTTCTGAAGGTTACCGTAAATTGAGGGGTTATCATCAGACCAATAAGGTATTGGTGGTAAGGACATGCTGAGTTACTACAGTCCCATTTGTTGAAAAAGTCGATTCATCGCGAAACATAATGACTCTATGACTCTATACAACTAACCCATTAAAAGCCATTTTAATTATTTGAACTCCAAAATTTTTTTAATGGATTGATCCCCAAATTTACTGGTAGAAAACTTGGCCAGTTTATGCCATTGCATCATAAAAAAAAACCGTTGTTTAGTGGTTTCATAATAAGAGATAATAGTAATTTATGTAGCAAGTGTCTAAAGTGATACTTTTTTTTACGAATGAACAGTTTGACAGCCCGAGCCGTTAGGCGAGTGCGACAATCCCATAAGTAAAAAATAATACACTTTAGGCATGTGTTACATACTATATTTTTCTACGACCGTATAAAAATTTAACGAATTACCAGTTTATACATGTTTTCTTTATTTAAACCTATTAGTTTTAATTTCTGCAGCACAGCCATTATATTGCAACAAAACACAAATATCCTCTTCATAACTATGCCGTAATTTAGTTTTAGAAAGATGTATGTACTTACTTTGTAGAAATAATACTAAAACAGTATGAATTCCTTTTCAATTTCTTGGTCATTCATTATTACTAATAATTTTTGTTAAATTTATTTGCAAACTCTCCAACTTTAGAACTTGTGACACATAAACTAAAAGAAATAATGACACTTAAAGGTAACTTGACCGTTTTGTTCAGTTGATGTCGCGTTTACTGTTACATTGCATAAATTGATATTAAAGTTTATTGTAGTAGACATGAAAACAAAACACTAATTCGAAGTGTGAAGAGAAGCTTCGTAGTGTTAAAAAAATACTTTTTTAACACTATATGTAGTGGACTTGAATGAAGTACTTTATCTTCATGTTAACGATTAAAAAAACTGCATTTTTTTAACGGTCGTAAAGAAAAATTATGTAAGTTATATTTTGTAACTCTTAAGAAGTACCCATAGTATCTAAAGTCAAACTACTACAAAATGGTGGTATTTAATTTACCTGAATACCTGATTTGGATGGCCATATTTTCAAAAGTTATGAAGATATATAAGTATTGTTGCATTTTCTTAAAGCTCTCTTTAATGGTTATATAATACCTGATGTTAACAAATCTATTAGACAAGCCATAACTTCTGAAGTATTAGATACATCAAAATGAGATTTGGTATACGTAAATCGATGGGTTTTTGACTAAACATCCTAAGCGACATTAGTCAATTTTACGATTTACATTGAGTTATTTTTAAAACAAAGTTAGTTATATTTACATTAGTGCACGGCTTTATTTCAGGTCTCGCTTTTTGTATAAAAATAACGCGATGGGACAAAAAAATCATCAAAATGGTATGAAAAAAGAAGATTTTCTCGCATATTTTTAACTTTATAGGTACTTGCGGTTATATCGAAAGTGACTTCAATATTAACTTTTTAATTGAAGGTGTTCAAAAGTCGGATCTTAACTTCTGAAATTTTGGTAGGCTTCTATCAATAATAGACATTTTTCTTGAGACCAATCCATAATTAAATCTATAAGTACCTAAATTAAATTACTAGAACACAAGAACGCTTTTAAGAGAGTGATCAGGGGAGCGAGCACATCCGGCCATCCAAGAACGCTCTAAGCAACTGGTCGAACGCTCTAATGCCGTGTACATTAAGCGAGCGTTCTTAGAATAATTTATAGAACAACGAAAAAATGGTTTTAGTTTGTTTACACTAAGCAAATTTAATAGAGAGGAAATAAAATGGGCATTTGCTTGTCTATCGTAAATTGGGCTTAGTATGAATTTGTTTTTAAAATGTCTAAATACTTGTGCTTGTCCATAATTCCATCGATGTGGCAAGAGGTTCCTACTCCATTAGATGTAAAACATCCCCAAAACCTGTTTATACTCTACACCATTTTCCTTCCATCTGATGAAAACGGGTTTATTTTTGTTTTATCTGAAAAAAATACACCATTTCAAAAGTTAGAAGTCTCATTTATTTACTTCTTTGCGAAGTCGATGGCTTTCTGCCTTTTGATTTTGAAACATAAGGATTCCTTCTTGCGACCATTAATATTGTGTTTTTTAATTACTCCTCTAATTAGTTTAGAGTCAACTATCTTTCCCAAACCTATTTGAAATTTAAAAACAATTTTTGGTGCACTACTAAACGGTCCTTTCTTTATTTTTGTTTTTTTTTACAGTGTTTATCCTAAAGTGTAAGCTTCGTTGGACGTCCTGATCTAGGTTTGTTTTTCCGTAATTTGGCGATGTGTTTTCCTTTTTTCAAAAGATTTATTATAATTTGATGCTCAGCAATAGTGGTTTCTCTTAATTTCATTTTTACGCATGCGCACTGACCTACATTTTGGGTCTATTAGTAAACTACGCATCATGCTCTCCTAAATGAAAACAAACTGCGGCCACTAATTTTTGTGGCATTTTCTGTTTCATTAAGTGAATTTATTAACTGTACAAATACTTTTAAGATATAAGATAAATAGAAATAACCATTAAGCAATATGTTTTGAATGTGTTGGCTTTTGTTTTTAAAGTAAATCTGTAATAAATACGTTTAACAGTCATAAGGGAATACCCAGAAATTTTATTAGGTGGTATATTCAATTTGTAATATTGTTACATTTTAAACTATTCTTAAATATTTTTTGGTCAAATACTTTTGAGAGTAACTGGAGGTAAATATTAACGTACCACAGTACTCGTCAGGAGCTTTAAAATAGTGTCCCAAAAGACCCCATTTTTTTAAGATGGCAAAATAGGGACATTAAAGAAATGCACTGTATGATATTATGTGAAAAGTTGAATTTTTTTAAACTTTGTTAAATACCACGTTCAAAATTCTAATTGAGTAGTACTGAGGGATTTAATAAAAATGTAAGGTATATATAAAGATTGTGACTATAATATACCAAAAATAAAGTAAAATATCACTGTTTTAGGACAGCATTTTTACGTACAAGTTTAGTAATTTAAATGCAAATATTAAATGATTAAAATTTATAACGAATAAATTTAATGTGCTTTTTTTATTAAATAATTTTTTTAATGGTCGTAGTGCATACATATAATAACACTTTTTTTTCGGGGCAGTACAAGCGTTCATAAACTACCTTTTTCTAATTATTAATAAAACCTTATTATACCTTATTGCTTTTCACTTGCCTTCAAAAATAATATAAATTAAGAAATAATAATAATATTAGGCAACCAGTGTAGTAACGTATAAATTAAGGTTATAAAACTTTTACTAAGTATGTAGAAAATTAAAAGCAGTTTAAAGAATATATATACAGAATCAGCTAAATAAAATGACACATATAGGAAAAATAGACAGTCTAACGTAAATACCGGCATGTAAACATTTCGGATTGGATGTCTAATCGTACATTCTTTGTTGTTGCTTTACTGGACGAGATACCTTAACCCATTGTTTATACAGTATACAGAATTTTTTAAGTTGATATATTCCTTTAAACACTGTTTAGAATGCAGAAAAAAATATCAGGTAAAATTATGTCCGAAAATGCTTTGTTTCCAAAATACAGGGTGTTAAAGTTTTAAGAAAAAAATACCTTTTTGACGTAACTTTTCTTCCACTCGAGATATTATTACAAAATTTGGTATACTTTTTTGACCATTACATTACAATTTTTTGGTGTAAAAGTAGAAAAAAATTGTAGCAGTGGCGTTTGAACAATATTTGTATTATATATTTTTTAAGAAAAAAATAGTACGCCACTGCTTTTTCTTCGAATCAGCATTATTTTTAAAATAATCATTAACTTTAAATTTAATTTGTTTCATTGTAATTTAATTGTACGACGAACGGTTTTCGTTTAACAAAATAAAAGCCATTTGCATGGCAAAATCGCTAAAATCTAATATGACGCTTTGTATGTAAAATTTGTTTTTGACTTTTATAAAAAATTATAACTTCTGGTTATTTTTTTTTATTATTAGATTTAAATTGTAATTATGTAAGTTTTGACCTTTTTTATTAAAAAAAAAAGAATTTTACATACTAAACATCATATCAGATTTTAGCGATTTTGCCATGCATCAAATATACAGGGTTGGGCCAAATTTGATGCTTTTGATAGGAAACTTATGTTTCTACTCGTTTTACAAAAAACTGCCCCTCATTTGCGAGGCTAAAATTTTAGCCAAATTTACTAGTGAAAACCGCAATTACAGCGTGTATCCTTATTCCTTGCGTTTTCTTTATTCTTTTATAAATTTTTTATTTTTAAATATTTTTTAATTCTGTAAAAACATATCTACAGCAACTTTTGATGCAGATTGCAGATATAATTTTTTTTCTAGGGTTGTGCATTTTTGATTTATTTATTTATTTTTTGAAATTTCAAATGGAACACCCTGATAATTTTTTCACTATTAAAATGGTTAAAAAATTACCCTTTCAAAAATTTGTCACACTTTATTTTTCTTCTTAGCCGTTTTTAAGATATTGCATATTTTGTCACTTTTATGACAGTTAGGTCAGATAGTAGGCCATAAAAAAACCAAAATATTGTTTTGCTTTAAACAATCTTGTTATAACTTTTGTTTTTCATGGACTGCAATAAGGGGAAACCATTTTTATTAATAATTTAATAACGCAAATAATGGTAAAAATAATCATATTTTATAAATATTTTAAATTATTTTGTTAATATTTTGCCCTAAACACATTTTGATCAGGTTTTCCTAATACGAAATATTTTATGTAAAAAAACACCATAATTTTTAGTATACATGTTAGTAAAAGATGGCCATAAAAAACAAACACAAGCTAATGTTAACCCTTTTAACTAAAAGCTGGCATTTGTTTTTATGGCTATCTTTAATTTACTAAAATATAGAAAATAATGGTTATATATATATATATATAAAACCTGCTTAAAAAGTTCCTACGGCGAAATATTAACAAAATAATATAAAATACCAAAAAAATAAGAATATTTTTTACCCTTATTTGCGTTAAGAAATTATTAATACAAAATGGTTTTCCGTCATTACAGTCAATAAAAAACAAAAGTTATGACAAAATTGTTTAAAGTAAAACATAATTACTTTTTTCATGGCCTAGTATCTAACCAATATCAGTCATGAATGACAAATTATGCAATATCTCCGAAACGGCTGAGAAGAAAAATAAAGTGTACCACATTTTTGAAGCGGTAATTTTTGAACCATTTTAATAGTGAAAAACTATACAGGTTGTTCCATTTGAAATTTCCAAATATAAATAAATAAGTAAAAAATGTGCCACTCTAGAAAAAACCAAAATTATATCTGCAATCTGCCTAAAAGTTGCTGTAGAAATGTTTATACTAAATTAAAAAATGTTGAAAAATAAAAAAGGTACAAAGGATAAAAGAAAACGCAAAAATTAAGAAACACGCAGTAGCGAGTAAACGACGCAAGATAGCGAATTGCGGTTTTCACTAGTAAATTTGACTTAAAATTTGAGCCTCGCAAATGGAGGTCAGTTTTTTTGTTAAATATACAGAAACAATATGGCTGAAGTTTCGAACGTTCACAAGAACGAATTTTGTACACTGAGAAAAATATTGCGAAATAATTAATATTGTTTAAAGAACAAAGTTTACTGTGAATATTTTTATATCACATTAAAATTTTATATGATTACATAAAAATATCCTAAAAATAAACAGACAGAAACAATGGCAAAGGGCGCTGTTACAGATTTTGGGCCAAAGTTAATTTTATATAATCGTTCAGGGAGCTTAACAAACAAAAGTGCTTAATAATTCAAAATACACGTATTAAAGGCAAGTAAAATAAACAGATTGACGAACTTTTTGTTATTCTATCATGGTCGCTCAGGGAGCTACGGCCTTTGTTAGTTAAAAAAACCGTTCATGGAGCTTAATAAACAAAAGTACTCAGTTAGTCAGTATATACGTGTTAGAGACAAGTTAAATAAACATATTGACGAATAAAAAATATTCTATTATGGTCGCTCAGGGAGCTACGGCCTTAGTTAGTTAAATAAAATCGTTCAAGAAGCTCAATAAACAAAAGTGCTCAATAATTCCATATACATGTGTTAAACGCAAGAGAAATAAACAGATTGACAATTTTTTTTTATTATGGTAGCTCAGGTTGCCATGGCCGTTGTTCATTTTAAAAAATTGTGTATGGAGCTTAATAAACAAAAGTTCTCAATAATTCAATATATACTTGATAAAGTAAAGTAAAATAAATATCTATATTGACGAAAAATAAAACTTTTATTAGCTTTGAGCGACGAGAGCTATTGGGCCACTCCGGCCGTAGTACATAAAAAAACCTTAATATATATAATAAAAATATATTTGAGTTGAATAAGGTTTAAAAAAACGTCATTTTAATAAATTTTTTAAAAATATATTGTGTTATATATGTGTTTTTTGCTTTTTATTATTTTTTGTTTTTTGGTAATTGATATTGTTATATTATGACCGCTCAGATGTATTAGGCCACTCCGGCCGTAGAGTACATTCTAATGATTCGTTTATAAACATAATAAGTAAAAACGTAATATAATGAGGTTTTAAATTTAAAAAATAACAGCATTGTTATCAGGTGTTTAATAAAATTTTATGTTTTTTACTTTTTGGATTTTTTTTTGTCAGATAGTATTAAATACAGCAATAAATAATAAAATAATTCGTGTAAATATAATTTATGTAAAAACAGATATCAAACCTTTTTTATGCTGAAATGTTTGCCATGGGTACGGATGACGAGGAGTTGCTTTTGCTTTTCAGTCGGCCAAAGAAACATTTTGTGAATTAGAGTCGTTAAGGTAAGATGAACGTTGAAAGTTGTCTAAAAATGTGTAAAAGATATATTGTAATGCAAGATTTTAATATCTAGTTATACTTACATTTATAATTCAACTTCAAACGGCGCTTTAGTGTGCTTCTCTTATTTCTTTGGGCAAGATGTCTTTCTATGTGTTTCATGGCAGCTCACATGATACTTTGACTTAATGCCAAAATGGATTACATTTTTATTTGCGTTTTAGGGCAAAATTTAAAGTCTTATATAAGCACATAATTAATGAAAAAAAAGTTTTATTTTCTTTAACCGCGTCTATTGTCATTTGTTTTTTATTTTTTGGTTTTCATATCTTTTACACAAAGGACACAATTTCGAGTCTTTCGGCGAGATCGCATATATCGATACATTCCTTATGATGAAATCTCTCGCAACGCGGACACGCACTTTTGGTCTTTTTTCGTTGGTAAAACAATAGACACAGAAATCCCTTACTGGTTCTGATTTTTGCAAAAGGTGTTTTGCCATTTTTATACTATATTCGGCAGGCTTAAATGTTAAATATGGCGTTGCTTTTTTCCTATACACTCCATATAATACGAGACATAGACGCCACAGTTTACACTATCCTGATTGGATTGGTAGGGTCTTAGTTCACATTTTGTAAGAGCCCAACATTTGTTTTTAAAACTGCTAACGAAGAAGTGCAACATGAAGCTTCTAGCAGTTTGCTCCAAGCATCTTTAACTCTTTCACAGTCGGTTTCGGATTTATAGGGATCCCAGAGGGTTAGCGTTTCGTCCTTCACATTGATAACGAGTAAACGCTAATGATAGTCTTTCAGGTAAGCATCAGAATAATATTTTTTATTTGTTGTTTAACATTGTAAACAGAACACTTAGGACTCTGGACTATTGTGTTTCCAGTTATCACCCAAGACTGCTGAGCTATCATCGGTTGGAAAATATGTTATTTCTTGCAGCCATTCGTTCATATGAGTAGCTGCATAACAGTCAATGGCTAATCCGTCAATCCACTGACGAGGCTTTAAAGTTTGAAATTGGTCTGTGGTTATTTGAAACACTCCCGGAACTGCTGCGCTTACAGCTTTGTAATAGCCAATTTTAAGGTTTGTCGATTTAGATAAAAAATATTACGAAATGTTGTCTACCAAACCAAAATGGTTACCATTTACTCATAAAGTATTATTTTAATGGTTTAAGGTATTTTTCGTCGCCTCTATATTTTTCTTTTTACTTGGAAAAGTATTTTCTTTATTACTGATGTTTTTATTATGTACGGCCATGGATGATTGTATTTTTTTGCATTCCGCATTTGTCCTCACCTCCCTTAAAATGGTTTTTAAATGAACTTTTTGCCAAGTTTCTTTAACAAATGGATTGGCGGCCTTCTCTGGATACTTAGCGGATCTAATTTGGCTTTTTACATTAGATTTAGTGCGTTCTCCCAATCTCTCCTCCTGTATCAATCGAGAAATATTTATTTTTGATAACCAAATTACATCAGCTACCGAATATTTTGTTTGGCTCCTTTAACACGTGTATACTGACTAACTGAGCACTTTTGTTTATTAAGCTCCATAAACGATTGTTTTTAATTAACTAAGGCCGCAGCTTCCTGAGCGACCATGATAGAATATATTTTTTTAAATCAATATGTTTATTTTACTTGCCTTTACCACGTGTATACTGACTTACTAAGCACTTTTGTTTAATAAACACCATGAACAATTTTTTTAACTAACTAAGGCCGTAGCTTTCTGAGCGACCATGATAGAATAATTTTTTTCATCAGTATGTTTATTTTACTTGACTTTAATACGTGTATATTGAACTATTGAGCACTTTTGTTTATTAAGCTCCATAAACGATTTTTTTGTAACTAACAAAGGCCGTAGCTCTCTGAGCGACCATGATGGAATAAAAAAATTGCGTCAGTATGTATATTTTACTTGCCTTTAACACGTGTATACTGACTTACTGAGCACTTTTGTTTCTAAAGCTCCACGAACGATTTTTTAAAACTAACTAGGGCCGTAGTTCCCTGAGCGACCATGATAGAATAAAAAAAAATCATCAGTATGTTTATTTTACTTGACTTTAACACGTGTATATTGAACTATTGAGCACTTTTGTTTATTAAGCTCCATGAACGATTTTTTAACTAACCAAGGCCGTAGCTCTTTGAGCGATTATGATAAAATTATTTTTTTATTAATATGTTTATTTTACTTGCCTTTAACACGTGTATACTGACTTACTGAGCACTTTTGATTATTAAGCTCCATAAACGGTTTTTAAACTAACTAAGGCCGTAGCTCCCTGAGTGACCATAATAGAATTAAAACTTTTAGGCAAATATCTTTATTTTACCTGCCTTTAACATGTGTATACTAACTTACTGAGCACTTTTGTTTATTAAGCTCCATGAACGATTTTTTAAATTAACTAGGGCCGTAGCTCCCTGAGCGACCATTATAGAATATTTTTTTTTATCAGTATGTTTATTTTACTTGACTTATACACGTGTATATTGAACTATTGAGCATTTTTGTTTATTAAGCTCCATGCATGATTTTTTAAAACTTTCTAAGGCCGTAGCTCCCTGAGCGACCATGATGGAATAAAAATGTCTTCATCAATATGTTTCTTTTACTTGCCTTTAACACGTGTATACTGACTTACTGGGCACTTTTATTTATTAAGCTCCATGAACGATTTTTTTTAACTAACAAAGACTGTAGCTTTCTTAGCGACCATGATAAAATGAAAATTTCTTTATCAATATATTTATGTTACTTGCCTTTAAAACGTGTATGCCGACTTACCGGGCACTTTTATTTATTAAGCTCCATTAGCGAATTTTTTAACTAACAAAGGCCGTAGCTCCCTGAGCGACCATGATAGAATATATTTTTTTCAGTTTGTTTATTTTAGTTGCCTTTAACACGTGTATACTGATTTACTGAGCACCTTTGTTTATTAAGGTCCAGGAACGATTTTTTAAACTAACTAGGGCCGTAGCTTCCTGAGCGACCATGATAGAATAATTTTTTTTTATCAGTATGTTTATTTTACTTGCCTTTAACACGTGTATACTGACTTACTGGGCACTTTTATTTATTAAGCTCCATGAACGATTTTTTTAACTAACAAAGACTGTAGCTTTCTTAGCGACCATGATAAAATGAAAATTTCTTTATCAATATATTTATGTTACTTGCCTTTAAAACGTGTATGCCGACTTACCGGGCACTTTTATTTATTAAGCTCCATTAGCGAATTTTTTTAACTAACAAAGGCCGTAGCTCCCTGAGCGACCATGATAGAATATATTTTTTTCAGTTTGTTTATTTTAGTTGCCTTTAACACGTGTATACTGATTTACTGAGCACTTTTGTTTATTAAGCTCCAGGAACGATTTTTTTAAACTAATTAGAGCCGTAGCTCCCTGAGCGACCATGATAGAATAATTTTTTTTATCAGTATGTTTATTTTACTTGACTCTTAACACGTGTATATTGAACTATTGAGCACTTTTGTTTATTAAGCTCCATAAACGATTTTTTTAACTAACAAAGGCCGTAGCTCTCTGAGCGACCATGATAGAATATTTTTTTTTGTTAGTTTGTTTATCTTACTTGCCTTTAACACGTGTATACTGTATACTGATTTAGTAAGCACTTTTGTTTATTAAGCTCCAGGAACGATTTTTAAACTAACTAGGGCCGTAGCTCCCTGAGCGACCATGATAGAATATTTTTTTCATCAGTATGTTTATTTTACTTGACTTTAACACGTGTATACTGACTTACTGAGCACTTTTGAGAATTAAGCTCCATGAACTATTTTTTAAACTAACTAAGGCCGTAGTTCCCTAAGCGACCATCATAGAATAAAAAATTTAGGCAAATATGTTTATTTTACCTGCCTTGTCTTTAACATGTGTATACTGACTTACTGAGCACTTTTGTTTATTAAGCTCCATGAACGATTTTTTAAACTAACTAGGGCCGTAGCTCCCTGAGCGGCCATGATAGAATAAAAAAATTTCATCAGTATGTTAATTTTTCTTGATTTTAACACGTGTATATTGAACTATTCAGCAGTTTTGTTTATTAAGCTCCATGAACGATTTTTTTAACTAATAAAGGCCGTAGCTCTCTGAGCGACCATGATAGAATAAAAAAATTGCGTCAGTATGTATATTTTACTTGCCTTTAACACGTGTATACTGACTTACTGGGCACTTTTATTTATTAAGCTTCATGAACGAATTTTTTTAACTTTCTCCGGCCGTAGCTCCCTGAGCGACCATGATGGAATAAATCTTGGAACTCTTGTTCATATCTCATTTTTATAGAGTTTATCCCTATTTTAGGCGACAGAAGTATTGGCCATAAATGTCAACAAAATACAAACAAATTAAACCCCAAACTCTTGTTAAGTTTTTACAACAGCTGCCGTAAATAATGTCATCTTCGTCCAGACGGTGCTGGCATACACATAAGTTTTCGAAAGCGTTAATATTTTTTCCTATGAGCGTGCAGAAAAGTCCGCTTTTGCGCATTCATTTGAGTGTGCAAAGTTGCACTTTTCCGCACGGCGTGCGGAAAAGTAAAACTACTTTAAAATCTTACAGGTAAGCAAGATTTATATGTATTTTAGTAATTGTAGGCTATTTCGTGCAATATACGAAGCCATTGCAAGTTTTAGTTAATTCTCTTTTTTGTTTGTTACTTCGTAATTTTTAATATTTCAACTAAAACACAAAAAAACATTTTTTAATTACCCTGTATAAAAATAATAAATGATTATGACAAGTCAAGCAACAATATGTAATCTTGGTAATTTTAACACGTCAGATTTTTCTTCGTTTCCATATGAACCAGCAATTGCACAAATAAATTTCAGTACAAACAAGCATTTTTAATGAAAAAGCGTAATAGTATCTTTTTTAATTAAATAAAAATCCGACAAAAATAATTATTTAAAATAAATAGTTCCGATGAGGAGATATCCGAATCTATCCTGGATGCAGCAAATACCGTAAGTTTGATTTATTACCAGCAAAATCTCGTGAAAAATATGAGAATCAATATAGTCATTTGAAAAACTGGTGCTCCAGCAAGGGGACAAAAAATATTAAAGAAGTGTTCTTGGCCTATTTTGCGGATTTGCAAATACATATAAACCTAATGCTTTATGGAGTAAGTACTCTATGTAAAAATGTGTCCTTAAAGTGAAAAGGAACGTTGATTTAAGCTCATATTTCAAGCTGACATCACTACTTAAACACCACAACGTGGGATACCGGCCAAAAGAATCAAAAATTTTCAGCAAAAAAAAGTTTCAAGATTCATGAAAGGAGCACCTGATAATATTTACCTTTTAATAAAAATTGCTACAATTTTTGGATTAGCCGGTGTTTGTAGGAGAGATGAACTTACAAAAATAATGATTGATTACATACAGGATAAAGAAAATTTGATAGCGGTAAAAATTCCTGACAGTTAAAATAACACTTCTAGAATCTTTGTAGTTTCGATAAAACAAATAACGGACTTTATCTGCAATTGTACCGTAAATATGCAAATTTGCGAAAACCACATACCCCACACAGACGTTTTTTGTCCAGTATAGACGAGGAGCATGCAATACGCAATGTGTGGGAATAAATTCAATAGGTAAAATGCCTTCAGAAATTGCTGCATACCTAAAATTAAAAAATCCAGAAGAGTACATTGGACATAGTTTTCGTCGATCCTCTGCGACTATGTTAGCGGATTCTGGAGAAGAAATTACCAATGTCAAGCGACTTGGGGCTAGAAATCAACGGCTGTAGCTGAGAGCTAGATTGATAAATCCACAAATTAGAAAAAGGATATGTCGAATAAAATATTGGCCATGTACAACTACCCTCCTGAGCTAAGTCAACCTTCATTAAGCCGTACAATAAGCGCTTCCATAAGCCACCCGCTAAATGAAATAACAGGTTCTGCAATTAATTTACAATATGCTAATAACTGCTCTTTTGTCGTAAATGTTATCAACAAATAATTCCCATTTATAAATATGTTGTGATAGTTCTTTCAGATTAAACATAATTTAAAAAAATAATTATTGCTTTAATATTGGTATTATCTGACGCTTGTAGGAAAAATTTTGTTCCTAATGCTTGAGCAAAGTGACTTTTCCGCACGTGACTGCTTGCCGAAACTCCTCTTAGCGTCGTTCGGGCAACAGCAGTCGCGTGCGGAAAAGTCACTTTGCGCACTTGTTAGGAAAATAACTATAAGCAGCAAAAATATATGCTTGACATTTGTATGCCAATGTTTTTAAATTGGCGGGTTAAACGTCGCAATTGGAACGTTTATACGGGACACCATAATATTTAGTCTTAAACTAGTGGCATAATATTTCATTATTTTAACTTCTTTAGTAATTAACAAGTTAAAATTACCGCAAAATAACGTAACCTTATTTATTGGAGAAGCTGGACAACGCCTATTTGCTCTTTGGTTTAAAGCAAATTTTCTTTTTATTACATTGTCCCTAACATCTGACCTCACCATTCTTTGCACTAATTGTTGCCTGTTGCACAAAAAGCAGTTAAGTCTATTCCTCTTTAATGCGGGTGCTGCGTTTATTTTACAACAAAAAACTGCCCACACCACAAAAACCTATAAAGTAATCCTAAACGTAACAATTCCAGAAGCCTATAAAAAAGTTTGAACCGCAAATACTTATGAACCCTAACGTAAAAACTAAAAAAGTATTTAAAAACTTAAGGTTAATTCACAATTAACTAATGATTAAAACGTAAAATATGCGTGTTTTACTTTTTAATCATTAGTTAATTGTGAATTAACCTTAAGTTTTAAACTTAAAACTTCTTTTTGCTGAAAATTTTTGATTTTTTTGGCCGGTATCCCACGTTGTGGTGTTTAAGTAGTGATATCAGCTTGAAATATGAACTTAAATCAACGTTTCTTTTCACTTTAAGGACACATTTTAACATAGAGTACTTACTCCATAAAGCATTAGGTTTATATCTTTTTGCAAATCCGTAAAATAGGCCAAGAACACTTCTTCTTTAATATTTTTGTCCCCTTGCTGGAGCACCAGTTTTCGAAATGACTATATTGATTCTCATATTTTTCACGAGATTTTGCTGGTAATAAATTCAAACTTACGGTATTTGCTGCATCCAGGATAGATTAGGGTATCTCCTCATCGGAACTACTTATTTTAAATAATTATTTTTGTCGGATTTTTATTTCATTAAAAAAGATACTATTATGCCTTTTCATTAAAAATGCTTGTTTGTATTGAAATTTATTTGTGCAATTGCTGGTTCATATGGAAACAAAGAAAAAATCTGACGTGTTAAAATTACCAAGATTACATATTGTTACTTCACTTGTCATAATCATTTATTATTATTATACAGGGTAATTAAAAAATGTTTTTTTGTGTTTTAGTTAAAATATTGAAAATTACGAAGTAACAAACAAAAAAGATAATAAACTAAAACTTGCAATGGCTTTGTATATTGCACGAAATAGCCTACAATTACTAAAATACATATAAATCTTGCTTACCTGTAAGATTTTAAAGTAGTTCTACTCAAATGCGTGCGCAAAAGTGGACTTTTCTGCACGCTCCTAGGAAAAAAATATTAATGCTCTAAAACTTATGTGTATGCTAGCACCGTCTGGACGAAGATGACATTATTTACGGCAGCTGTTGTAAAAACTTTACAATAGTTTAGGGTTTAATTTGTTTGTATTTTGTTGAAATTTATGGCCAATACTTCTATCGCCTAAAATAGAACAAGAGTTCCAAGAAATATAATTCAAGTGACCTGAAAAAAGGGTCTTTTACACCACCCTTGAGTCGGTTCCTATCACGTTTAAAGTGGTACAGTTAATTTTAAAGTCTCAAGTTACCCTGCTAAATGAAAAGTTACAGTGTTAGTTTTCTCTCTCTTAAACACCAACTTTAGTACTCTAGTATAATCTCTAGTTCTGTTATAGTATATGTACAGTATTTTGTTAATAGATGTACAGGGTGGGCCAAATTCGACGCTTTTAATAGGAAACTCATGTTTTTGTATATTTAACAAATAAACTGACCCCCATTTGCGAGGCTCAAATTTTAAGTCAAATTTACTAGTGAAAACCGCAATTCGCTATCTTGCGTCGTTTACTCGCTACGGCGTGTTTCTTAATTTTTGCGTTTTCTTTTATCATTTATAACTTTTTATTTTTCAACATTTTTAATTCTGTAAAAACATTTCTACAGCAACTTTTTAGGCAGATTGCAGATATAATTTTTGGTTTTTTCTAGAGTGGCACATTTTTACTTATTTATTTATATTTGGAAATTTCAAATGGAACACTCTGTATATTTTTCACTATTAAAATGGTTCAAAAATTACCGCTTCAAAAATGTGGTACACTTTATTTTTCTTCTCAGCCGTTTCGAAGATATTGCATATTTTGTCATTCATGACTGATATTGGTTTAAACAATCTTGTCATAACTTTAGTTTTTTATTGACTGTAATGACGGAAAACCATTTTGTATTAATAATTTCTTAACGCAAATAAGGGTAAAAAATATTCCTATTTTTTGGTATTTTATATTATTTTGTTAATATTTCGCCGTAGGAACTTTTTGAGCAGGTTTTATATATATAACCATTATTTTCTATATTTTAGTAAATTAAAGATAACCATAAAAAACAAATGCCAGCTTTTAGCTAAAAGGGTTAACATTAGCTTGTGTTTGTTTTTCATGGCCATCTTTTACTAACATGTATACTAAAAAATTATGGTGGTTTTACATAAAATATTTCGCATTAAGAAAACTGATCAAAATGTGTTTAGGGCAAAATATTAACAAAATAATTTAAATTATTTATAAAATAGGATTATTTTTAACCTTATTTGCGTTATTAAATTATTTATAAAAATGGTTTCCCTTTATTGCAGTCCATGAAAAACAAAAGTTATAACAAGATTGTTTAAAGCAAAACAATATTTTGGTTTTTATGGCCTACTATCTAACCAATATCAGTCATAAATGACAAAATATGCAATATTTTAAAAACGGCTAAGAAGAAAAATAAAGTGTGACAAATTTTTGAAAGGGTAATTTTTTAACCATTTTAATAGTAAAAACATATTCAGGGTGTTTCATTTAAAATTTCAAAAAATTAATAAATAAATTAAAAATGCACAACCCTAGAAAAAAACTAAAATTATATCTGCAATCTGCATAAAAGTTGCTGTAGAAATGTTTTACAGAATTAAAAATATTTAAAAATAAAAAAGTTATAAAAGAATAAAGAAAACGTAAAAACTGAAAAAAAGTATTTAAAAACTTAAGGTTAATTCACAATTAACTAATGATTAAAACGTAAAATATGCGTGTTTTTTTTTCATTTTTTAACACGCTTTTATTAGCTTGGGTTGTATGTATGTATGTAACGGAATCTTTAAGCTTAATTTTCACCAACTTCCAGCGATTCGATTTCTTTGAAATTTTGCACACGTATCAAGGACCCATGACAATGCAATAATCTGCAAACAGTATCCCGCTATTCTGATTAGGATCGCCAGGATAAATAAATTCCTTTATAGATTTTCTGTAGGAGAGTAACAGAGAAAGAGCTAGTGCGCGATCTGCGCATGCGTGCAGTTTCGGACGTACTCTCAGCATAAGGCTGACAGAAACTTGTTCGGAGTAGGGGCGTTTTGAAACCCCATGCAACAGTGAAGCTTTAAATGAAATGATTAGATTACGAAATAGTTCGTGAAACATTTCAATATCACATGTCCGCAGAAAACTAATTGATATATCGAACTAAAAAATAAAAATAAATATTAGTTTAAAAAAACTAAAAAAACACGCTTTTATATGCAACCGAACTAAAAATTAGAAAATAATTTTTCATTACAAAGATTTTGCATTACATTATTAAAAGGTCAAACAATGAATCATATTTATATACCTCAAAATAGAATTATAATAAAATTTAAGATAATAACAATTATTTTATTTATACAGTGTGTCCCAAATTGGTGATGGATGTATTGGGATCTCGGAAACCATAGGAGATAGAGAAACGGTTAAATGGGGAAAGTTTTAGGCAATTTTATGAGTAACATCATGCCGCTTACATAGTGAGTCTGGCTGTTTAGGTTTTTGAGATATTTTCAAAAAACTGAAATGTTGCATTTTGGAAAATAGGCTGTAACTTTTTTATTTATCAAAATTTTTGAAATCTGTGAAAACATTTTTAAAGCAACTTTTTATGTAGAATACACCTGTGTGGTCAATTTTTTTCGCCGCGTTTCAGTTTTCTGGAGCCATCATCAGCTTTCTTTTTCTTATGGCGGCCATATTGGATTTTTACATCATCGTTTAAAGCAAAAAATTACAAATTCAGTGATGTATCACACTTTGCTAAAAAAATATAATTTAAGCGATGAAAACAGAAAGAAAGAAATCTTGATAAAACAGGCAACGTTGCATAAAAAAACACTCGAAAAAACAACACGGAATAGAACTTAAACGCATAGAGGTTAAAATTAAATCGAATAAAACATATTGGTAAATCAAGAGAATCTTTTTATAATAGGTTTTTATTAATGAACGTCAAAAACAATGATACACAACGCAAAGAAACTTTAAACTTAAAAATTAAATATTTAACACATTAATGTTAAAAATGCTGGCCGTTTTTATTAATACACTTTTGACATTTTGTAAAAACCGTTCTTGATACGCGATTTAACGTATTACGATTGATCGTGCCTAATACATCCCTCGTTCTCTGTTCAAGTACTTCTCTACTTTCGGGAGGATCAAATTCGTAAACCTCGTTTTTAGCATACCTCCATAGATAAAAATCTAAAGGGGTAATGTCTGGAGACCGGGCAGGCCAATGTACAGGGCCAGTATTAGAAATAATTCTTTCGCCAAATACAGTATTTAAAAATAATTGCACTTCCCTGGAATTGTGGGCCGGACAGCCATCTTGCTGAAACCAAACCCTGTTTAATTGTTCTGCTGGAATAATTGCCCTAATAGCCGGAATTATTTGGTTCTGAAGCATCTGAAGGTACCTTGCACCAGTGAGGGTCTCATCAAATATGAATGGGCCGATAAGTCGATTTCCTAAAAGACGAATTTACTTAAGTAGGTATACCTTTGACAATAATTATTATCAATTAATTAATTAATTAATTGTTAATCAATAACTATCTGGTTATCAAGTAGGTATTGGTAGGATTTTAAAAATCACTATCTTGATTTATGTAAGACGTTGAGAAAAGATTTCAAGAAAATATTTTCTTACCAAAAATGCCACACCATACATTAAATCCGAATCTTATTTGAAGCCTTCGCTGGTTTCGTAACTCTGGATTTTCTGTCGTCCAATGATGGTTATTATGCCGATTAAATACGCCACAGTTATTAAATCTTGTCTCGTCGGTCCATATAACATTGGTATAAAAATTGGGATTTTCACGGCATTTGTTTACGTACCAGTTCGAAAATGTCACTCTCCTAGGATAATCACCTTCTTGTAAGCCTTGAACTATTGTGGGTTTGTATGGGTGATATTTGTTCTTTTTTATAACCCTATGAACTGTAGATTTTGGAATATGTATTTCTCTGTCGGCTGTCCTTGTTGAATTTGTTGGGTTCTCATTAAAATATTGGCGAATATTATTATCACGTTCCTCATTTTCCTTTACATAATTCTTTGGTCGGGGTTTTTCGAAACTTCCAAAATTTAATAAATTTCTTACAAGCTTTGGGAAATATTGCAAATTAGGTTGGTGCCTTTCGGGATAATCTTCAAAATATCTATCCAAAGCATTGTTTGCGTTTCTCTGGCTCGCAAAATAACATTGAAGCATATAAAGTTTTTCTTCATTAGAATAATGTGCAGCCATCGCGACAGGTACACTTTAAAACTTAGTTTGACATGAAGCCAGAATATTGTTATGTTTCGTGGAAACTGGCAATTGTTATACCTAGGCCACTAGATATTTTAGGATAATATGTATCACTTAATAATTTTTAAAAAACGAATGGTTGCGTTAAAAAAGAACCGAATTGTCGCTTATTAATTTCTATTTTGTTAAAAATTTGATGTATCTGTGATGGCATTTGTCTTTCAAAATATTAATTAGGGATTTAGCTGTTGACTTTCAAGGGTTTATTGTATTTTATGGTTTCGATAATTGCTGATGGAGATCTATGGTACGAAAACAAAATAGGTTTACCAATATGTTTTATTCGATTTAATTTTAACCTCTATGCGTTTAAGTTCTATTCCGTGTTGTTTTTCGAGTGTTTTTTTATGCAACGTTGTCTGTTTTATCAAGATTTCTTTCTTTCTCTTTTCATCGCTTAAATTATATTTTTTTAGCAAAGTGTGATACATCACTGAATTTGTAATTTTTTGCTTTAAACGATGATGTAAAAATCCAATATGGCCGCCATAAGAAAAAAGAAAGCTGATGATGGCTCCAGAAAATTGAAACGCGGCGAAAAAAATTGACCACACAGGTGTATTCTACATAAAAAGTTGCTTTGAAAATGTTTTCACAGATTTCAAAAATTTTGATAAATAAAAACGTTACAGCCTATTTTCAAAATGCAACATTTCAGTTTTTTGAAAATATCTCAAAAACCTGAACAGCCAGACTCACTATGCAAGCGGCATGATGTTACTCATAAAATTGCCTAAAACTTTCCCCATTTAACCGTTTCTCTATCTCCTATGGTTTCCGAGATCCCAATACATCCATCACCAATTTGGGACACACTGTATAATTATTTATTCAATTCACTTCAGAATAAAACCGTGGGGTGCTTAATATATTATTAAATGTTATAATTATCTCATTTGTAAATATCTATGAGGGAAAAGTTATGAAAAAATAGTAAAATGCACCCCACGCTTTTTACTCTGAAGTGAATTATTCTGTTATTATCTTAAATTTTATTATAATTCTATTTTGAGGTATATAATTATGATTCATTGTTTGACCTTTTATTACTGTAATACAAACTCTTTGTAATAAAAAATTATTATCTAATTTTTAGTTCGGTTGCATATAAAAGCGTGTTTTTTTAGTTTTTTAAACTATTATTTATTATTCTTTCGTAGCTACCTTGCTAAAACATAATTTAGAGCAAATAAATGCTAAAAGACGTTATGAAGAGTAAATAAATATAAGTTATGGTATATTTCAGTTGTGTTTATTCCAGCTAAGTACCACAAGAAGTGTAAAAATTATTTTAACCTAATATTTAATTATTGAATTAATTTATTTAATAATTAAAAATATTAAAAATATTATATGCTGATAAATCATTTCCAAAAAGTTGCGACAAAACCAATCAGTCCCAATATTTATAGGTATATAGTTTTAGTTATTGATTTGATCTTAAATGCCCATATGACTACTTTTATTATAAGATGCTAGGTACTTTTTGGGTTAAAAGACCTTTATAGTGTTGCGTTGGTTATATTTTTTTTCTTCAATGAAAACTGCAACAAATAAATCTTAAAATGTCACACTTCCTTCCAGCAGTATTGTTCTACGAAGATAACAGGTACTCCTTACCTTTTGTCACAATTAATATACATAATTTTAAAATTGGTCTTCTTAATATTGTGCCATTAGTCAGTTGAATGTGGACACTTCTAACTCTACCACCCCGTGCTGAAAAAGTTTGACAACTCTTTCTTTGGTACATACATTTCTTGGTCTGTTTGGTTCCACGATAAGAAGAATATCACCTTCCTTAATTAATTGTGCTTCCTCGTGCCATTTGGTTTGTCTAATAAGAAATGACATATTTTTAAATTCAACGTTTTCGAATTACATCTGTAATTCACTGAGCTGCTTTCATTTGGTTAACAAATTTAGGTCTTTTTGCTGAATTCTGTAATTGAAATTGCAGTATGAGTAGGGGTAGATGGCGGTTTGAGGGGCCACCGCCACCGGTGGAGCTTATTACCTCAAGATCTATGACGTCGGCAATTATTTAGGAATCTTGCGCAACTCCATATTTAGGGCGTGACCACGGCCTGTCACCTGCCAAATGTCAAATGCCACTTGTCACCTGTCAAATAGCAAATTTCACATGCCAATGCGCGACGTCATTCCGTACGGTCCTAGGCCTGACCTGGCAACACCGGGGTGAGGCGGGGGCGGCGCGGGGCAAGGATAAATAATAAAACACATTTTATATATTATTTTTATTTAAGGCACATTGTACATTGACTCTTAGCAATTTTATATACAAGTTTAGATAGTAATAGACTACAAGCTACAGCAATTATTTATGGCGGTATTAACGTACTCATTGCATTTTTATCCAAATAATATTTTCTGAACATACCCATTGTAATTTCAAGGTCAAAGCATACAAACCGTCAATAATAACAAAGATAGCTGCGGTTAGATAATAAACGGTGAAAAACAGTGGTAACTAAATAAAAAGCAGTGTTTGTAGTAAAGCGTTTATTTTTAAATCAAAAATTACATACATTGTTACCATATTTCTAAATATTCCTTAGAATAATGCCTTATAAAATAAAAAGCAGTGTTTGCAGTAAAGCATTTATTTTTAAATTAAAAAATACATTGTTGCTATATTGCTAAATAATTCTTAGAATAATGTCTTATAAAATAGGATATTTAATTATAAACTCAGCTTGTATTTTGGTACGTGGTCGTATTTTATCTCCTAAAAATAAAATATAATCATTTAAATTTAACTTCTGGTGTAACAACTCGCTTGGTTTTTCATATGCTGTTGCGTTTATATACGTTTTAACAGGTGTATCGATATTAACATATTCAATAATTCCACTTGTAATGGGAAACCTGTAGTAATCAAATTTTGTGCCATTTATATAAAGGTGTTTTGACAAACCCTTTTCGCAAACCAACATAATATTCATGTAACCATACAAGTTGTTTTCGGGCTTATCCTTTATACCATCTTCTGTTTTAAGCTTTTTTGCTAAATGATATGGATGAGTTAAATTACGTCCGAATTTGTCGGGAGTCATCTTGAAAATGATGTTATGTTACTAAATCAACTCTTTTTATTCAATAATATCGGCTTCCTTTAACTCTTCAATAATACTCATATTCTCATTTTGGTGGTTATTATTACCCACTTGCTTGCTAGCCATTAACAATCTTAATCTATCCACAAGCTCATTTGGATCATCCCACTAAATATAATCAGTTTTATTATTGTTAAATATTTTATGTTGAGTATCAATTGGTAAACCATAGCCTTGAGTATTTTGTGCTCTTGTAATTCGCAACTGTTATCGCGTTCTTTTTGTTTTCTTATTCGCTCCTCTTTTATACGTTCGAGTAATGGTCTAATTGTTAACATGTACTTGACACCTCTGTTGCCAACATGTTGTTCGTTTTCATCAAAATTTCTCTTACTAGCATTCGTTAGCAAAACCAATTTTGCAAATGCTCGCTCGTCTAGTGCTGTAAATTTGTTTTTTAACGGATTGGTCTTGAATATAAGTTCATATAGACCAGGAGTTCCAATAAATTTTTCCCCTTTAACATAAATATCTGGGCCGTTAAATTCAAGTCGAGAATCACCGAAAGTTAGATGATCAGTAGCCATATTAGTTTTAAATAGTTTCGATCGTACTCGTTTTCCGTATCTGTTATAAAACCTTCCACATATTCTCTAGGTAGCGGATCATACTGATCTAGATATTCTCGAAAGGATTCTTCCGGAATACTATCAATTTGAACAGGATTAAATTGTGGGTCGACTCTAAAGTCATCATCAAAGTAACTTTCTTCGGGTTGGTGCTCATAGATAGTTCTGGTTAAATCAGTTTCCTCTGTTTCGCCTTCTTCCATCATTTGATCATCTTCCGACGTCTCATCATCAATATATTCTTTTTCTTGTTCAGCTATATCGTCTTGTTTTTTAACGGGACTGGCAAGTTAAGAGGAGTTCGTGCTTTCTTTATTACTGTATGAGTAAAATTTTCGCTTTGACGCCTTTTTAAGGACTTTGGTATAAATGGTTTACCAGATTGAGTGTTTTGTATTGATTTGGATATTATTTTGGCCAAAGGTTTATACGTATTTTCCAATATAACAGCATTCTCATAACGACCAGCTTTTATTGAATCATATAATATTTTTACACTACGCGAATGTTTATCAAGGAGTTGAAGAATGTTTGGATCTTCTTGCAAACTCCGCTTATCTTCTGAGCGCTGATCATCATTCGTGTCGAACTCTAGCTCGTCATTCTCACGTTGCTGCTTCTTTAAATCCTGGTATTTTTTTTTGAATACTATTGGTAGCTTCATTTATTTTACGCCTCACATCCTTCTCCAACTTGTTCAAATCCATGGTTAAGATATATTTTTAATAATTAGGATTTACTTTTGGGCAGCCCGATGCTTAAGCAAATCGCCCAGAGCCCTCTGCTTAAGCGATAACGGCCTTTATTTTCAAATACGGCACTGTTTTTCTAAAATACGGCACCGTTTTTTAAAATACGGCACTGTTTTTCTAAAATACGGCACTGTTTTTCTAAAATACGGCACCGTTTTATAAAATACGGCACCGTTTTCTAAAATACGGCACTGTTTTTCTAAAATACGGCACTGTTTTTCTAAAATTCGGCACCGTTTTCTAAAATACGGCACCGTTTTCTAAAATACGGCACCGTTTTCTAAAATACGGCACCGTTTTCTAAAATACGGCACTGTTTTTCTAAAATACGGCACTGTTTTTCTAAAATACGACACCGTTTTTCTAAAATACGGTTCGGTTTTTCTAAAATACGGCACTGTTTTTCTAAAATACGACACCGTTTTTCTAAAATACGGTTCGGTTTTTCTAAAATACGGCTCTGTTTTTCTTAAATACGGTATTATTGTTAATAATCTTTATGTAGCTCTAGACACGTGTTGACTCAATGACGGGTGGGAACTAAATGATGACAGTTATAGTATAGCGTAACATATATAAATATACTTTACATTCTGATTCAATCCTTAGTATTGTCTAAGACTTTGTGCTGTACGGTCATGCAGAAGTTTAAGAAAAAATCAATTAGGATAAAAACTGCTCGGAGAGGCAAGGGGATTCCCTTCGCTACCGCGTTTCAAAAAGCGAGGGAGGCATTGTATGCGGAAAAACCGCAAGATCTTTTCTCTGCTGCTGAAGTAGCTCTGAAAGCATTCAATGGAGTGGAAAAAGAAAAACCTGCAGATGTAGTACCTTTACCTGTAGTTGGCGGATTTCTACCATTTTTAATACCACTTTTTGCCGGCTTAAGCGCCGTAGGAGCACTTAGCGGCGGAATATCAGGGATCGTAAAAGCTGTTAAAGATTCTAAAGCGGCGCAAGAAAGATTAGAAGAAGAAAAGAGACAGGTAGGGTAAATTAGATCTATTTTTTGAAATTGACCAAGTGTAAACGTGAGAACTAGTAAATTATGACGTCAACAAAACATAAAACTGCAATGTTGCCTAGTTCATACATTTTTCTGATTCTTGAATACTTTTTCCAGCGCTTATGTGTTTTGCTTCAGCCTTAAGCTTTGCACGCAGCAAATTGCCGTTTAGTGGGATTTTATGATGTGTGTGTATGCCTTACTTTTTGATAGGTTTGCAACTTTTAAAGCAAATTAAATAATAATTTAAGTGTATAAAGAATGCATTGCTTTAAATTTATCAAATACTCATAATGTTGTAAACATGTACAGTTTTGCTATTTGGGGCTAAATAAAGCTGGTATTCATAAAAATAAAAATAATTTAAAAAATCTAATATTTTAAAAATAAGAAAATTATTCCAAGAAAAAACCATTAAATACCCTAATTAATTATCCAGTGTTTACTTAAGTTCAGACCATATAAAAACTATTTTGTTACTAACTTTACGAAAAGAAATTATTCTTTATTAAAAGTTCGGCATGATCCAACACCCAGAATAAAATGATCAGATATTAAGTTTTTGACGTGGTATAAGAAGTATGTCAAATAATATGCCTTCTTTGCCAGAGAAAAGTACCTTTATTTTTTATAATATCAAAAGTTTTTATAAAGAAAAGATTTTTAGGACTAAAAATTACATTCAAACTTGGTAATTTTCAAGATTTTTAAAAATATTTTTATGCGTTAACAATGAAAATTTAAGCTTGTGCATTAATAAACTTAATTTGAAATGTTATTATATTATGTGAAGAAAGCTTAAGAACTGTCAAAACAGCAAAAAGTCCTAGAAACGCTGTGTATTGCAGAAAAAAATGTTTAAAAACCATTTTTTATTCTAAACATCCTAAACACCCTTAATAATCCTAAAAATCCAGTTTAAAAAATATTATAAAAAAGTTCTTTCCTCTTCGCCTCAGTGGGCATCACTGCCAATATTATTGTGAAAAGTACGCCACTGACTTTATAAGGTTTTATTATTTTTGTTTGTGATTTAGCAATTAACAATTTAACTTTCTAGTCTCTTGTATTTTCTTCGTATCTGCCTTCATTTATAGAGAAAAAAATTAAAGCAACTTTAATTTCTTCTAAAAAGTACCCATGGACATTATGATATAAAAAGCAAAAATATAAAATAAAACAATTATTTGCTTAAAAATAAATAGGCAGTTGTGTATTTCATCAAAAATTTCCATTTTCCCTATTTACCAAGGTCAAAATTGTTAATTTTTTAATTTTGGATAATACTTTATGCTGTTTAGGTCTACTTTTTCGAATGACTGAGTGGATTCTTTTTTTTCTCGAAAACGAAGAAAATAAAGGGACTAAAATGTTAAACTGTTATTTGCATAAGTTAAACAAAAATATTTAAACTTCATAAAAAGTCAGTGACGTACTTTTTTTTCACAATAATATTGGCTGTGGTGTCCACTGAGACGCCATTGGACCCAATAATACTAATCCGGGCAAAGCTTTACAAGCGCCTTATGATATTAAATAAGTCTCCAGTTTTATTCAAATCGGTTAAAGGGTTACTAAGATATTTAAAAGATACCGACTTTTTTAAAAACTTTAACACTCTGTATCTCAGAATGGAAGCAAGTCTAGTCATTTGTTTATAGGGACTTTAAAAAAAAGACATAAGAAAGCACCCCCTTAAGTTTCGTACCGTGGTTAAGAAATTTTTAGCAACCAAAAAATTAGTATTTTATTTATTTTTTTTTGCTTTACCTTCGCTACTTACCAGACAGATCTGCAGTTCCGTGTTGGGGTATAATGGGACAAGTATGTGATAAGTTTGCCCCAATTATCTACCCAAAAATTGGTGCTAGCTTTTTGACCATAACATTAGAACATATGTGAACTGTCAAAATCGTGAGCTTTGAGCTAAATTTTGGTAATCTAGGGCTGACTTCAGATGAATTATTTAACAATGTCATTAGTTTTAAAAATTAGTAGTTTATTTTTAAAAAGGTGTCTACAATAGTACAAAACCATAAAGATATTGTTAACTATGTTTTTAAAATTTATTGTTTTTATTCATTGAAAGTTAACAAGGTAGCGCATAGTAAGGCCATATATGTATCTTGTAAATAATAAGCAATTTTGGGAAAATTGGCGCTAAAAATATTATTTGTTAATTTAAAATGCAGATTTTAGACTGGTCGTTTATATTCCACTTTCTAATTCTACTATTGGACACTGGCGTAGATAAGAGAGGTAAAGAGGATGGTTTCTGCATTATTTTTAACAAAACGACGCTAAAATACCTATTGCACTTAGCGTCGTTCTATTTAGTGTGTTCATTTTACCCCCTCCCCCAAGAAATGAAATTGTCCACGACACTGCTATCCGATACGATTTCCGAATTTTCGGATCCAATTATCTAACGGTCGACTGATTATAGGTTTTTATGACGGCAACGCATACATCCGATCTAATATTAGATAGGACTGTCGAGGCGAAGATACGTTTGATATGCTTATCTAATAAAAATCGGTTTCGATTGTCGTCTGACCATAAAATGTTAAGGAAATTTTTATTTTTTTTTCTGGCGATTGCCTCTAAATATCCGAAAACCTAAAATTTCATTTTGACATATGTCATTTGAACAGCGGTATGACGGGCAACTTGAAAAACTATGATGGAATCAAGAAATGTGGGATTAAATCACAAACTATCGGAACAACCCTAAGGGTAAAAAGTGCCAAGACCCTAAATCTGACCCCAAATGCAAAGTTTTAAACATAGAATTTAAACCTTCATGCCTTTATAGCGGTTTGAGCTAGCTTTATGAAATTTTGATTATAGTTTTTCTACGGATATAAATAAACACACTTAGACTCTTTTTACTATAAACTAAGAAATACACCTTAACAAGAAATGTATTTTATCCCTAATAACACACAATGTTTAGAAAACGTACATTTTAGGTACACTTTAGGTCCGAATGTTCAAGACTAAAAAAGCGTTTACAAAACATTTTGTATAAACGTATTAAAAAGATTTCTTTAGCACCTACATAAAACGTTTAAATTGATCTTATTCTGAACTTAAATTAATAATAAAATAAAATAAATAAAAAAGTATCAAATAATTATTTTTACTCATTAAAAATTCTTTGATTGTACTTTTAAGAATAAGTATAACATTTTTATCGCATAACTCTAAGTTTGTTCTTTGGAAAAAAATCGAGAAGCATTAATTATTAATGACCTGAATGACATAAATGACATTTCTTCATTTTTGGTGTTAGTTGTAAAGCCCCACTTACAACTTTCAAACATGCATTTTAATAAATTTTATACCATTAGTATTCCTTGATATGCTGCTTTCCTTCAGTATTTTGTGATGTGCTGTTTTTTCCTCTTGTTTAAGTAATATCATTAAACCCTAGTAACTGATAATTGTGCTAGTGAAGGTTTTGTTATTTCTGTACTCTTAAGTGTAAATGCACTCTCATTTTTTTAACCATAACTGAATATTATACATATGTAAGTTAACTGTGTGTTTTTTTAATATACTTTAATAAATAAGGTTATTTCTGCTTAAACTAAAATAAAAGTAGTTTGTTATTTACATTTTAAAAACATTCACCTAAAACATAATTGTTTACAAACCGGACGCATTGCCGATTGTAATAATATTTGGTATAAGGGTTTTTGGGGCGCTGAATACTAATCTAAAAGCATTATTTTTTCGGACACGTTTTGTTTTCGAGATATTCATAAGACTTGAGAGCCAGAACTAACCTAAATTTACTATGTTTTCCATTCTTATTGCAAACAATATTTGATTTCCACCTCTTAAAACCCCATTTTTTTATTTATTTTATCCATTTTTCCATTAAATTGTAAAGCCACACTTTCAATTGCAGTAGCCTTGGGGGCACCAAGGCAAGAGTGAAGCTTTGCAATTTTATGGAAAAAATGGGTAAAATAAATAGGAAAATGGGGATTTAAGAGGTAGAAGTCAAATATGGAGTACCAATTTAGATTAAATCAAGAACTATTTGCAAAAAAAGGGGAAAAATAGTGCATTTAGGTTAGTTCTGGTTATCAAGCCTGATGATGAATATTTCGAGAACGAAGCGTGTCCGAAAGAAATTTTTAGATTCGTAATCAGCGCCCCACAAAACCCTTTACCAAATTCCATTAAAATCGGCGATGCGTCCTGTTTGTAAACAATTACCAAATTTAGAAATACTATGACAACGTTTTTAGACGTCTCAATAAAACTTTACAAGCCTGTTCCTAGAACGTTTTGGGTACTATAAAAACGATCAGTAAACGTACATAAATGTTTTAAAAACGTTGTTTTTGCTGACACAAAACTTTTAAAAACGTTTAAAAAATTTACGAACGTTATCCAAAATCTAAACATAAACATTTATAAAACCAACTTGTATTATAAGGGATTTGTTTAAAAGCCACATTTCCACAATAAAAATGTATTTTGTTGGTTTAAAAATACAGTAACCGGAGTTACTTTACCTAATAAGTTTATTATCAATTTACAGTGGACAAAAAATAATTTCATGTGTTTACGTTAATTAGATTTTAAGTTACGGATGGGTCGAAAACAGCACCAAGTAGTTCGTGCAATATTACACTTATCACGCTTGGACTTGGCATGACACGCTGCCGCGTAACTATATCTTGAAAATAATGCATTGCCGGCCTATTTGTATAAAAGCTTTTGTTTTTGTTGGAATATCTCTCTAATTTTTTTACCGAAATTAGACAATACCCTGTATATTTTTTTACAATTTGTTTGGATGTTTTTATTTTATCTACAACACTTAAAAAATAATATTGTTTTGTTGCTAACTAACTTTATACTTCAATTTTTATTCACGTCAAATTATCAGTTGTGTTTAAGGTATAATAGTAGATTACCAATTATTTATTCTCAAGTATGCTTAGTTTAAAAATTTAGAAAAAAATTACATTACGTGTTGTATTTTTTTTGTCGCCTGAAGTTGTTTGTTAACAATGACTCTAAATAAAAGTTTTTTGCTGGTGATATTTCTTTAGCAGGATTATATACTATTTCAGCAAAATTACCCAGAAGCTACGAATATTACACTGAAGATGGTATTGAACAAGGGCTAAATGCCAACCATACCTATTTTACATTAAATAATAAATTAATTAGGATCTACAGTGGGGCCATGCACTACTTTAGGGTTCCTAGAGCATACTGGAGAGATCGATTAAGAAAAATTAGGGCGGCTGGTTTAAACACCGTTGAAACATACGTTCCATGGAATCTTCATGAGCCAGAATCAGGTAGGAATGTTTATTTGGAATATTCAAAATATGAACATTGGTATATAATATATGTATAATCTCAAAGCATCGTTTAGTGAAATCAACATCCATATGAAAATAAATAGAATTAATTCTCTACTCTCGTAGTGAGATAAATCCTATCAAGCAGGTGAAACGCGTCAGTGGAGAGGGTTCCTTAAATGACATGAAAAGTAGGAGTTCTTCTCTTAACTGTTGAAGAAAAGATATGTCTTTTTCATATAATACTACAACAAAATGTAATTATTTTGTCCTTTTTCTTACAAAAACATAATTTAAAAAAACAAAAAAATATTTTTTTACAAGCTTTTATTTCATAACTTGCAAGTATATATCTTCAATTAATTAAACTAAAATTTTGTACACACATCTAGTTTGAATGACAATGCATGTTTAGCTGTAAAACGTTATTTTTAATGCACTCCTACAATATGGATATTAACTGAAAGGGCTTGCTAAGAGTAACCCGACGTCACTTCAAATCCAATATGTTTAACTTCTAAAATTGGCGTATTAGTATTTTTAATGCACCTCTACAATATGGGTATCAAATAAAAGAGATTGCCGAAAGTGACTTAAAAATATAGTGACGTCATTCTAAATCCAACATGGCGAGACACTCAAGATGGCGGACTAGTTAAGTTTAATACACTCCTACAGTGTGGGTATTAAACCTAAGAGCTTGCTGAGAGTAACTCAAAAATAAAAAAAAACGTCATCTAAATTTAACATGGCGGAACAACTAAGATGGCGAAATAGTTAGTTTTAATACACTTCAGAAAAATTGGTAATAAATAAAAGGCCTTGCTTAGAGTAACTCAAAAAATAAAGTGACGTTATTCTAAATCCAACATGGCCGAACCCCAAGATGGCGAAGTAGGTATTTTAATGTACAATGCATTTTTACAATATGGGTATCAAATAAAGGGCTTGCAATAAGTAATTCAAAACAAAAAGTGACACCACTTTAAAAACAATGTAAGGAATAAATAAAATGCTGATAATACAAATGTAAGTTAAACTTTGTTGCTGCAATCCGTCTGAGTTTTTAGTGGACTGGAGTTTTTGGAGCCGTATACAAATGCCTCGCCTATTCGTATTACAGCTAGACTGTTTAAAATTAACGGACAAACGACCTTGTAACAACAATTCTTTTAATTAGATAAATGGACTAAGAAACATGTCCAGCAATAACTAGAAAAATAAGATAATAATTTTAAAGTAAAAAAAAATAAACAAGATTTTATTAAAATTATTAAAAATATCAACATATAACCCTATTACACAAATTATATAATCTACAAGCTTGTTGCAATATTTATTTGTGTAGATAAACAAATAAATTATATTACTAAATCTATGTTAAACTAGGTAAATACGAGTACCTAAATTTCTCGACAAGCTTTTAGATCATATAAATAGTGGTATGAGGTTATACGTTCATATTAAAAGTTTTAAAGAAAAATTTTGTGTTATTCTTTTTAGTACATTTTAATAAAAGCTTGTTTATAAAGTAATGAAAAAGCAACACAAGGTAATAAAAGGCTTTATTAAATACACTGCCTTATGGTTTAGCTTGTGTATTGAAGCTGTGATGGGTAAGGAAAAAGTCGCGGCGTGACGAATGCAGCTTCAGATTAACGAAATATTTTTAGCACCGCGCCGCCGCTCTTATCGTTTATCATCGCTTCAATATACTTACGTACAAAGGTAACACACCCTTTTTCTGGTTTTAAGTTGGTTTCTAGAGGCAGTGTATCTGTTTTAAAATTTAACGGTTAAAACAGTTAAACGGTTAAACGGTCAGTTGTGGTTTTAAAATAGTTATATCAACAATTTTTTTTTTGTTAATTTGCCATTACGTCTTTTCCGTTTACTTTAAAAACCATTTAGAAACTAGCTCCGATTTACTAAGACCAGTACAATAGGTCCGTTACTATAAATCTCCGATTTCTGCGGATACTAGAAACTCTGTGTTTGATCCTAACATATCGATTCTATTATCCCACATTTTATTTCTTTAACAGGGAAATATGATTTTGGAAATGGTGGATCTGAATTGGAAGATTTTCTTCATTTAGAAGAATTTCTAAATACTGCAAAAGAGGAAGATTTGTTTGTTATTTTGCGTACAGGTCCCTATATCTGCTCTGAATACAATTTCGGAGGATTCCCTTCTTGGCTATTACGGGAAAAAACTATGGGATTTAGAACATCAGAACCAACATACATTAAATATGTCACCAGGTAGGTAGTATGATTTTGAATATTTTAGCTATACATTTAATTTAATTTGAATTACACAAAAATTGGAATATTTTATTTTATATCCTCTGTAAACTATATTGTAAAATTTATTATAGATATTTTAATGTCTTATTGTCTCTCTTGGCACCATTGCAATTTACAAAAGGAGGACCAGTTATTGCCTTCCAAGTAGAAAATGAATATGGAAATCAGGAAGCTGGTGACGCGTTTCAACCCGACAAAGTTTATCTTGAGCAGTTGCGACAACTTTTTCTAAATAACGGGATAGTGGAACTTTTGGTGACGTCGGACAGCCCTTTATCTCATGGATCTAAAGGTATACTACTAATAGTATAACATTATTAGTAATAACAATTAATGATATTAGTGTGGTTCCGTAAAAACATGATTTTATAGTCAAATTACAACTTCTTTTAGTAATAATTAAATAAGATTTTTTAAAATTTAAAATTTGAAAATCTTTGATTAATTCGCGATAGTCTAAACCGCCTTACCTAAAATGATTTTGCAAGTTTGTAATTTATTATTGCGCCAGCTATTATTATTAAAATATTTTTTTTTAAAAGACCAATACGTATTATACAGGGCATCCTGGAATGTGTGGGCAATCTCTCGTATTCATATATAACACAAGCAAATAGTATGACAAGTTCCTAAAAGGTTTTTCCCTCTTTACTAAAATATGTTCCCTTAAAAAGGCTTCTGCAAATCGGTTTGTTGTTATTGTTAATGTAATGTTTCTAAATTGTCCAATTGTTTTTTATTAAATCATGCAAAATTAAACAAAATTTACCTATTCTTCAATGTTGCGAAGTTTATCAAACCTGTTTCATGGAATATGTGAAAACTTAAATATTGCGGATTTGACAGAAATACGCGAATCGAACAATAGATAATTCAATTTGAAAACCACTATTAACGTGTGCGGTCTGGGAAAAAAGTTCTCCTGGCGATGGAGAAAACAATGTTTGGTGATGTGTCCCTCCGGCAGCCGATGCCCTTAATCATATAATGTAAATACATCAACTTTTTTATATTAATATGTGCTATCATTCTAAATTGATCTTGTAAACAATAACTGCATAAATATTTGTAAATAATTTAAGCCATTGTTTTTAACTTTTGTTTATTTTCAATTTTTAAACTACATTCCTAGTTACTCCCCAAATATGAATGTGACAAGTATGGTTACATTTTAAAAGAAAATTTAAACTTTTATATACTATGAAGAACTATTTCCTCCTTACATAATATTAAAAGCTAAGATTTCTTTAAAGGAATTAAATTATTAAAATATTTAATATAAAATTACTAACAATACATTATTAAATATTTTATTTATTTATTTCTTTTTAAAAACTTAACTTAAAATAAAAAAGTTGTCCCATATCGGAAAATCGACCATTTTGTTTTTGCGTTAACGAAATGTCACGACCAAATAGCGAGGGTATAATAAAAACTTTTAAAAGATCTATGGCTTTTTATGCAAACCGCATTATGATAACTGTATTTGCCTTAAAGTTATTAAATGTCAAAATAGGTGAAAATACAGTCGGACATCCTGTACTTATATTAACTGCGTAAAAAAATAAAGAATATTACCTTGGTAAATTTAAAATGAAATTTAATGATTTCGTACCAATCCTGTTAATGTATTTTGTTAATTAAGAAACAAATAGTTTTTGTAATTATTAGAAGTGATTTTTAAGTTTTATACTGAGATCAATAATTATGTAAGTAACTTGTTTGTATTTTGTCTTTTTCTTACCTGTAGGTACTTTTCCATTCGCAAAAAGATATTTCCTTTATTTTATGACCATCAATCAATAATTTTAGTTTTTCAATAACGAAATCAACTTCTAGACATTTTTTAAATGTAGAAAAATAACATGATGATGTTGGTTTATTTTAAATAAAACAGAGTAAATTGAATCACTTAAGCTTTCAGAGAAATTAATGTTTTTTTTTAGTTCGTTCTTTAGACCATGTAATTGTAATTTAATATTCTAACGAATTTTGCAAACACTCAAGTTTTTCGCAAGGATTTTCAGGTTTACGGCCAAGATAAATTGCTCTGTCGCAATAATTGCACATGTAATTTTTTAATTAAATCTTTAAATCTGTAAGTCTAATTGGCTGTAATCAGAATTTAATTTGTAATAATGCTTTTATGATTCCTTTTACTTTATGGATTGCAACATTTATTTACTCGGCCTATTTTAAATTACACAGACTATTGTTAAAATAGATAAAAATTATACCATTAATTATTTAAAAAACAAAACAACAATTTGACCAACCACACTTTTTTAAAATAAATATTTAATCCATGTACACATAATTTTATTTAAAATGACTACTAAAATTCATTTGGTATCAAAGTCGGTCTATATAAGGTCACGACATTCGGCCATATTGCTTTGACGTGTTATGACGTCACATCTCCCATTTTTCGGCCATGTTGTTCAGTGCCGGAGATATACAGTTTACACAACAGTTTTTAATTATTAATAAATTGTAAATTCTTTTACTTTAAATAAAAAACATTTGGAATTACATCTTTCAACAAAGATCACTTCCAAAACAATGCAAAATGAAATGCGCAAATTCTAGACGCCACTGGATTGATCATTAGCTTTGATTTTAACCAGTCTTGCCAACTTTTCTCCGTGGAGTGCCCTTCCTTACGTCCCCGATCTCGAACCGCCTAAAAGTTGAGGATATGTCGCAACCTTATAAATATAAAGTAACCTTGATTTGGTATTATATTTTACCAGCAGCGTCGAATATATGACAGCACGTTGTTGTCGCTCGGTTGGTATCACAAAGGCATGTTTTTCCAAAAAAACAACTAAAAACGGTTAAAGATAAAAAGGTAAAATATTTAGAAAAATTATGTAAATTATGAAGGAATGTATAAAAACAAATCAAAACAATTAATAAAATTAAGTGCAGAGTAAATCAAAAAAGATAATTATTCCAAAAACGAGGTAAGTGTCTTCAATTATCTGTCCGGGGTTTTATTTAATTGAAACAAAACTTTACATACACATTGATACTGGTTCTTTTTAGAACCCTATTGATTTGGAATAAAATCCAATAAATTAAAAAAAGTTATTAGTGTTCTTGTACGAAAAAATGAACAGTTTTGAGAAGCTCTAGCTCGAAAACGGTACTTCCTATGGTTAAGGGGTCAATAGATTATTACAGGATAACTTTAAGACCCAAATCCTTAAGTCTTCAGTTTTGAAAATCTGTTTGGATACTTAAAAGAAAAAAAAATAAAAAAATAAACGTGTCTAATTTTAATTTAATATATTTATTTTTTTTCTCAAAAATATAAAATTAAACAAAAAACATGTTTGCATATTTCCCGCAAAATGCTCTTCTATATAGGATATAAAACGTGTTTTTTTACACAAAGTGTTTTATAAAGCCTGACAACTTATATTTTTTTATAAAAAATAGGACTTTTTATATTAGTTTTTATAACAGAAAACTTTAAAAGGTAAAAATTTGAAAAAAAAAATGGGTTAATCACTTTTAATCTAAAACTTTTGTAAAAACTTTATTTTGTCCTTTAGATCCTTTAATTGTTTTTTAAAAATACCAATTTTTGCTGAAGAATCGCGACTTTTTATCTGTTCAAATTTCACTAGGCGGCTTTGGCGATATTGCAGGGATCACCAACTGACGGATCGCGGTCCGTATTCGGATCGCCAACCCATTTAGTGTGAACCTTGTTAAGTATGCGACTTTTTTTTTTCGCGGTTTCAATGTCATTTTTCTTACTAAAATTGTAAAAACCCTAGGGACTTACTTTTGTCCAGAATGTTATTTATTTATTAATAATTGTATTTACACACATTTATTTTAAATAATACAGGTTATTATTTTTATTGTTAAGCCCATCTATATCATTTTCATATCCGGACCGCGACGGTAGTGTTATTTTTAAAAAAGGACCCCTAATGAAAGTAGTTGGTGACCCCTGCGATATTATTTTTAACCCCACTGAGATTATAATACAAGTCATCACAAATGTGTTGTGTGAGCTGTTAGTGGATTTTTGGCTTGGTTTGAATTGGTAATTTTAAAAATTTTCGCGACCCGGAATTTTACACAAAACTGTGTCTGATTTAAACACAAAAATGTTAAACTTTTCGCGTAGATATGCTTCTTACGCTACAGGTAGGTAATGGTAATAAATAATGTTTCTGTATTGTTCATAATACTTTTACAATAACAAAATTTGCTTATTAATAAGAAAATAATAATAATAATAATAATCATCATTTTAAAACGCCTGTTTCAGGGCGACTCACTAAGTCCTCTATTACTCTGTACATCGCTGCTTCCCGTGTCCGTGTCTTTTGGAAGACTCGGGAGTATTGCTGTGGACCACCTGGAAGGAGGGATCGTAAGGTAACCTATCTGTTTTATATGGATGACTTGAAACTCTATGCAACTAGTGAGCAAGATGTACAACAAGTCTCTTAAAGTGGTTCACGAATATACTAAAGATGTTGGCATGAAATCCGGACTTGACAAAAGTGCAAAACTCAGACTGGTGAAAGGCCAAAATGGTAACGATTAAGAGGCTAATCAACTTGCTGACAGCGCGATTCTCCGGCCGCCTTGAAACAACAAAACGTAAAGCCAAGCTAACAAGCAATTACAGGCATCGCTTAAGGAAAATATAGAAATCCGAACTATCTGGATTTAATAAGGTTGCTGCATGCTGGCAGTTCCTGTATTGCTTTATTCGTTTGAGTAGTTGAGTAAACGCGAGAAGAGTTGCGCAAACTGGACGTTTGCACACGAAAAATTATGCATCTTTACCGCAGCATTCATCCCCGCTCATCAGTCTCCCGCATTTACCTCCCACGCCATCAGGGAGGTCGCGACCTTTAAGCATGGAGTGTATGCATGATCGTTGGTTTTTAAAAGTCTTGCTTATTAGGTTGCCAAAAGCACGGATCCACTGCTGCAGTTAACGCTCTTTGGGTACTTTATTATTACCTTAGACATTACTACGGCATGGATAAAGCAGCAATACTGCCGTTTGTTCCCAGTGACATTGAGGCAGTAGTGGAAAATGACAACTGTCGCATATACTGGAACTATGCGTTCTCAACCAAGCATCAAATTCAAGCGAATAAACCTGACTTCGTTCTTCTTCATAAAACAAACCACACCATGTATGAAATAGAGTTCTCCGCCCAAGCGGAAACTAACATCGATATAAAAGAACGGGAGAAACGAGCCAAATAGCAAAATCTTCTTGGCGAACTTCGGAGGCTTTATCCGGAATATACCGTGCGATTGGTTGCCCTAATAATTGGTGTTTTGAGAGGCATAAAGGATAACATATTAAGGGAGTTGAGATACATTCCAGCATATCAAAATTTACCCGGAAAACTGGTGATGAAAATTCAAAAATATGTTGTCCTTGGATCCCGTCGTCTACTGAGGCAAATGAATTTGGCCGAAGATCACTGACTTAGCGGACGTGAGGAGTGGTCTTCGATATGAATGGCCTTCCGCACGACGCCCTATGGGGACTGAGCCATGGGATACATCGCGTCGTGTCCGATCTTTTAGAATATCAGTTATCAGAATGACTAAATTGTTAATAATAATAATATTTAAAAAATTTTATAACTATATTTTTAGCTCTATTCTGTAATTATAAAAACCGAAGCTGCAAAGTAGTCAGACGCTCGGCCGCCCGGTGGTCTGACAGAGCCTAGCGCACGGCGCGCTTTAATAAAAAAAAGTCATATTGTTTAAACGATTCGCGAGTAGTGAAATTTTATTTCAAAATCCTAAACCTACATAAATAAAAATATTTAACTTAAAGTTCCTAAAATGTTTATTATAAAAAAATAATATAGTTAAAATTAATTCTTTTACAAATTGTTTAGGGATCAATTTTCCAGGGTAACTACTTAAAAACACATATATAGACCCAATTTTTATAACAAAGTGGAAAGTGGAAGGTAAATATTAAGGGCAATTACACTGCTTTTTCTACTTTTATATATATATTTATATATATATATATATATATATATATATATATATATATATATATATATATATATATATATATATATATATATATATATATATATATGTATATATAACAAAGTGTCTGTAGCCACACTCCACGAATATCCGTTGATTTAGGAAACTGGTTTTGGTTTAGTTTGTTCTAGTTTATTTTGATTAACTTCTACAGCTTCAGCAAAAACTTTATAATTTTTTTACAGTTAAAGATAAAACTCGATTTGTTTATTATGACTATAATTTATTAAAGTCACGGAAAATTTTTATCCATATGAGGCTAATATTCAAATTACAGGCACGGATATCCGTGGAGTGTGACTATAAAAGTACCGTTAATTTAAAAATTAAAAATAACTATAGGTTACATGTCAAAAAGTTGTAGAAGCAAAGACATGTACTCGAAATGTAATTTTAATTTTATATAACTTAACATTTACCGTTAGACTCATTTACAATAAGAATATTAGGATTGTGTCCTTTTCAATCTTTAGTTAACAAAAATAACTAATTCTGTTACACAATGCACATTTATGTGATTTACCTACGGTCCAAATTTAATGCTGATCATTTAGAACCTAAATAATTAATAGTTTAAAAAACTAAAAAACACGCTTTTATATGCAACCGAACTAAAAATTAGAAAATAATTTTTCATTAAAAAAATATTGTCATTTCATAGTAAAAAGCGTGGGGTGCATTTTACTATTTTTTCATAACTTTTCCATCATAGATATTTGCAAATATAATAATTATAACATTTAATATATTTATCACCCCACGCTTTTTACTATGAAATGACAATATTTTTTTTAATGAAAAATTATTTTCTAATTTTTAGTTCGGTTGCATATAAAAGCGTGTTTTTTAGTTTTTTTAAACTATTAATTATTTTTCATTTTTTAGTTTCTGCTACTCTTGACAAAATGGCGAAATTTTTTTAATGAACAAGAGTGGCAAATTTTAAAATTTTTTCAACAGATTGCAACTCACTAAAAAATTTCTTCTTCATTAAGTAGCAAAGTTTGAAATTTTGCCAACAGATGGCAATCCAGGCAATGTTTGGACCGTTGCCAATATATTGCAACCCACTAAAAAATTTCTTCTTCATTTAATAGCAAAGTTTGAAATGTTGCCAACAGGTGGCAACCTAGGTGTTGTTTTTATATTTTTATAATATAAAGGAAAATTTTTTTTCCTGGCGATCCAAAAAAGAATGTTAATTTTTATTAATTGCACATTATGTATTATGTATACATTACACATAATGTAATTTTTATTATGGAATCCTTGAACTAATGGTGCAACTAACTCTATATTTTTATTGTTCATAAAAATTGAACACTCATGGTGCAACTAACCATATTGTGTAAAAACTAAAAAATTTCTTCTTCATTTAATAGCAAAGTTTGAAATGTTGCCAACAGATGGCATCCTAGGTGTTGTTTTTATAATATAATGGAATTTTTTTCCTGGCGATTCAAAAAAGATAACGGGATACTGTTTTAAATTATTGCATCTTCATCGGTCCTTGACACGTGTGCAAAGTTTCAAAGAAATCGAATAGCTGGAAGTTGGTTAAAATTAGGCTCAAAGATTCCGTTACATAGATAGATAGATGGATAGTTACAACCCAAGTTAATAAAAGCGTGTTAAAAACCGGTCACTAAACCGATTTAAAATAACTGAAAATTAATAAATTGACGTTTTTAAACCCTGAAATATAATATATGACCTGACTTCCGTTCTCATTTGAATTTTTTGATGTTTGTTTTGATGAAGGGAGGGGATAAACCTAAACAAATTAATTTTAAGATAAAAAGTTTCTCCTAAAAATAAAAATTACCGTGTTTTGGGATTTATTTAATGCAATCTTAAATAACAAAATAATAGAGCGTGGCTCGTTTTAATTTAAATACACTGTATTATTTGATTCGTAAATGATTAATTTTTTCCGCAAAAATATCATCAAATTAAGTAAGGATTTTTGTGCAATACCTCTTTAAAAAAGTTATTAAGTGCCCAAATTTGCTACGCTGTATTTGGTTAAAGCTAAAAAATTGCTTTTAGGAACGTTACCAGGATTATTTCTTCAAACTGCAAATCTTGGTGCAAGCGTAAATGAACAGTTAGACAAATTGGAGGAGTTACAACCCGGCAGACCCTTAATGGTTATGGAATTTTGGATTGGTTGGTTTGATTGGTGGGGGTATAACCATACCGGTAAAAATGACAGAGCTACTAGAACTTATCTAAGTCAGATATTGGACAGAAACGCTTCTTTTAATGCTTACATGTTTCATGGTGGTACCAACTTCGCATTTAATAACGGCGCTAGTTTGGGTATGATAAGATTATTTTATTATTGCATATAATATAGACGTGAATGTGGTCTAAACATTTTAAAAACTGTTTTTTTTAAAGTAATATACTGTCTAAAGTTCTTGTAAAAAAGAATTTATTTTTTCATGTGTTTTGTTAAAAGGTGATTTATTTTTCCTATAAGTTTTATTTTTTAAATGACTTTAATTAATTTTTAACGTTGTTGTCTATGTGATAAAAGATGGAAAAGACATTTTTCGAACTTTAAGTGTGGGCTAAACTGTGTTAACTTTTTTCAGGGTTTATTACACAATAAGTTATAATTAAGAACGAAGTGCTACATACTTATACATGTGAAACAAATCAGTTGCCATGATTTTATTAAATGAAAAACTTCTTGCTTTAGGTTTTTCGAGTTTAAGTTTCCGAAAATTATTTCTTAATTCTACTACAAGATTCTTTCAGCACACCAACCAAACCGTCAGTGAAAATTTATTTTTACCAAATAATATGTTTTTCGGTTGTTTTAGGACAGCAAGAGATTTCTACGAAAAAATATTTATAATTAAATAAACTTTTATTCATTTCTAAGCCTATTTATTTAAAAACGGTTAAATTTAATTATTTGTATGGCAAAACCTAATACATCCAGACTTAATATGCGGCGCTTTTGAAAAGGGTAAACAAATGAAATACCAATTAATTTAATAACAACAAGTTTTATTTTAGCAATAGTAAAAAAAATGATCAAGCATTCTTTGTAGGTAATACGTTATTCGATAACTCTGGATTTAGGCCTATAACCACTAGTTACGACTACGATTCACCACTAACCGAAAATGGAGCTTACAGAAATAAATATTACATTGTCAAAGAGTTAGTGTCTGCTGCTAATCCAGTAAAAACATACGTTCCTGAACCACCAGAAATAGTTTCACCTGTAGCTTATAATGTGACAAAAATTTTAAAAATTTTACCCTTTAATTCAGTTCTTAAAAGCAATGCCCCCATAACTCTAAGAAGCAAAAATGTAATAGCCATGGAGAAGCTTAATATAAATAATAATTCGGGACAAAGTAGTGGATATATTGTTTATCGAAAAGAAAATATAGATCTTATTGAAAATTCCACATTAACTATTGAAGGTGAGTGAGCCATTACGCTAGTCAATAAAAAATGCGACTTATGTTGGTTAGTTGTAATAAAGACTGTCCAGTGTCCATGAATGGGGTTTGCAAGAGAAAAAATGGATAGAAAATTTCATTTTTCGAAAGAAAGTTATTCTTGATAAACATTTTTGCTTGTAAAAACATATGATACACAAAGAGAAAATGTTAGTTTTGTATACAGGCTAAGTAAAAACTTTAAAAAGATGATTCTTTATTTTTCATTTTCAAGAAAAATGTCATTAAATAATTTTTTTAGAATAAGATTTAAAAAATAATTTCATAAAACTGATTTTGGTGGTTAATCAAAAATTATTTATTATACATTTTTAAATAAAATAGCTTAAAAGACTTTTATAACTTGCTTTTAAAACACTTGGTTGCCAAGAAATTCATACACAATGCAACTTTTCAGCTGTAAACGATTGTAATCAAGGCGATTTTGCCAAATTATGGAGGTCAAATAAATTTTGTTTAATTATTTTTATTTATTACAAACTTTATTTTATACATTTTCTTGTTTTAAAATAAGAAAAAGAAAGTGTACCTAAAAAATATAGTTTTTTTTTAAGATTTAGTGAACACTGTTTATAAAATAAATATTTTCTGTTATAAATCATATTTCTTTTACAAGCAAACATTTTTATTGGGAAAATAAAATCTGTACTTATATTATAAAGAGATTAAGTTTGTAACTTTGTTTGTTTGTTTGCAGGGGCTCGGAAATACTGAACCAATCATAAAAATTCTTTTACAATCAGAAAGCTACACTATTCAGGAATGCTATAGGCTATACTTAATTATGATTAAAGTTTAGAGAAAAATATAGTTAACGCTCAAAGAAGTAGCACGAGTCGGCTAGTTTTTTTATATATTTGCCTTCTTGGAAACCCTATTCGTAGACAGTCTGTAGAAAAATTTAAAGCATACCTATTGCAAATTCCACAGCCAAAATTTTCCACCACCTATACATTTTAAAGTATAGAAATTATGATTAGAGTATCTTTTATCCTTATTTATTTTAAGGTCGACTTCGTGAAAAAAACATCATTTTTAAGTACTCCCTGGCAGTGTTGCCAGATTGTTACAATATTTCTTTCTAACAGTATAAAATTTAAGTGTTAGAAGGTTCTTACCATCATTTTGCTTTAAAAAATCTGCGTTTTGTAGTGTTTTTTATTTAAGGTTACCGCCCGTTTTAAATCCACATCCATGGAAACCATTTAAAATAAGTTTTTAATAACTTAAAAATTCGTTCATAATACACTAAGAAGCTAAAGCTTAAGGTCACTTTAAAATTTTAATTTTTAATTGTTATTTTTTATTATAGGTTATTATTTAAGAATTTTTTGTACTGTTTGGTGTAAAAACAATATTTTTAATTCATGGTTTACCCTAATAAAGCAACAAATCTACATTACAAATTTGCGTTATAGAGTCGAAATACAAAAAAATATATATTAGTAATTGTCTTGTGTTACTGACTACTTAAAGTCGTGTAAATAAAAAGTCATTTTCTATTTGATTAACAGGGTGTTACAAAATGCTTTCAGTAGAATCTGCTTTAAATTAAAACACATTCTGTAACACATATAGTAAAAATTTTACCCCAGTGGAATACACTAATTATAATCAAGATTTCTGGTTACTAAACTTAGGTGTATTTGAATTAGAAAAATTGTCATTTTATAACCAGAAGTATAACAAAATAAACATATTTATAACTTAAAATTTCTATAAAAGATATTTGTACACAGTGAGGATTTAAAAAAGTTTCCCACCCCCTTATCTTTTGAATGGGACAAGATATGGGGATCAGGTAAAATTTAGGTGAAAGGGCGTCACCTAAACTACCTTTTGACATAAAAATAATTATGGTCACGTGGCTTGGTGCCAAGGGAGCACTAGCATTTTTTCAAATGGAAAGAGAGTTCATGTAGCATCTCGTTTTAAAGGCGTTTTGATTCTATACTTCGCTTAGTCGTTCCATACTGTGCTCTGCTTTTAACAAAACCATTATTATTTTCTGCATAAAAAGATCCAATAATGGCCCATCTCCCGACTTTCATTTAAACTCATTTTGCCAAATTCTTTCATACCTAACTGTTTTAACTGGTGTGTCAATTTTTTAGCTTTTTCTGTACATTTGTAAAATGTATAAAAAAAGCATTTTTTCTTATAAAGTTTATAAATTATATCGCGAGTTAATTAGGCATTCAAAGTTTAATCTTATTATTAACTAGTGCTTATTTGTGGGTCACATTTTTGTTCTTAATTGTTTTTGTAGCTGTGGCTACACTTTCTGAATAATATATTTCACTTACGTTCTACAATTATTAAGGCTTTAGATGCCTTGTGTTTTGCTTCATAACGGCTATAATTTTTTCAAAGTAGTCTACAACAATAAGAACAATTTTTTTGGCTAAATTCAATTTTTATATAATTTGGACAAAAAAATCTGTTGCATAAAATATATTGTAAGGTTAAATTATTTTGAACTTTTTCCGGTATTTTTTTATGTCTTTGGTTAAAAGTAAAAAAAGTTCCAACCATTGATTAAACTTGTATATTAATTATTATTACTTCTTCTGTAGGACATGTTTGTGATACAGTTTTGGTACTCGTAAATGGGGAACTGATAGCTCCAAAACAGTTAAAATATGAATCAGATCTAAATGGATTTGGTTTTTGGAGACTTAAAGACTCATCCGTGGTTCTTAACAATAAAGCACTTAAAGGTGCCACTTTGGATTTAGTGGTAGAGGAAATGGGTCGAATGAACGGGGAAAAATTACCCAGTATAATCACACTACCAAGGGATTGTGGCAAGGTAATAGCTTAATTATAAAAATAAATTTTTCTTGATATATATTTTTTCTTTCACTTTTCTGTTTTAAACATAAGTCTTATTTCTAGTAAAAATAATACCTAATTGACCAAATAATCATATTCCCAAATCATAGATTTGTATGTCCATGCATCATTAAAATTTATCGCATTAAAGTATAGAGAAAAATTAAAGGTAGTTTATCAACAGTCACATTAGTTACGATTTTGCCAAATGGCAGGAATTTTTATTATAAAAAAACCGTGTTTTTATAAGTCTCATATAATGAAAACCTCAAATAAATATATATTTCCTAATAATTACATTTAAAAGATCTAATTATTTAATGTCCATCAATTTGTTGTTCTTATTAAAAGAAAAGGGTACAGATTATATAGCCCGACTTTGGGTATACTAACAATAAGAGTAACATTTTTTATTAAAATTAGTAAATCTATACCGGGTGTATCATTTAAAATAAGGAGGTTAAAGTCGTTTGTTTTTTCAGGTAAAATGAAAATGATAGAAATTAACAGGTTTGTGTAGCAATAAAGGTTAATGTTATATACCTATACCGGGTGTCAACGAATTTATTAGACAAGCCATAACTCCTAGAGTATTTGACATATTAAAATAAGATTTGGTATAGGTAAATGGTATAAGCAGAGAAAAGTTTACACATATTTTTAACTTTTTAGTCACTGCCTTATTTTTGAATTGTCTGATTTTTTTGTTATTTATTTATTTTTTAAGGAAACATAACCGTTAATAGCAAAAAAATTTATGACTGGACCATAGTTCCTCTAGAGCTTAAAAAGCAGTGGATGAATAAGTTACAAGGGTGGGAGAATTACACGTCCACATTTGCTGGCCCCGCTATGTATAACGCTCTTCTGCGTGTAAATGATACTCCTAGGGATACTTTTATTGATACTAGAGGATGGGGAAAAGGTAACTAGTGATATAAATAATATTAAATGGCATTTTATTTAAAAAAATATACCAATTAAAAAATAGCTAAAAAATATAATGTGTTTATTAAGTATATGTATTAAATTTAACAGACCGCTCTTTAAGTAATCTTTAGATAGAAAGTTTATACACGCATTTACAAAAAAAATAATTATTTTACAAATGTATTTAAAAAGAAAATATCTTTTTCATAAAAACAATAATAAAAAATATCATACACCATTTTAAATATACAGTGCTCGTCTAAATTCAGGATCCCCCTTCTAACTTTTGAATCGTTTGGTATTTTTCATGAAAATTTAAGGACTTTAGTAAACCAAGATAAACCAAATTTAAGACAGGAAATGACAGATATAAATGTCAAACTGACAGCTGGGCGCCATTTTGAAAAGAAAAAATTAAATTGAAAGTGGGGTCTTGTGGAACATCATTTAAAAACTCCTGTCGAATACTTCATAATCCCAGAATATAAAGTCAATACTTTTACCTACTACAAAATGGCGGTAACTTAAAAATTACCTAAATACCTCATTTAGATTGCCGTATTTCTGAATCTAATAAAGTTAAATACACTTAATGTGGTATTTTTTAAACTCTTTTATAGATTTATTTATTGGTAATAATGGTAATAATATACAGGGTAAGACAAGAAGTAAAGATTTTTTTAATGACGCACCCTGTATATTATATCACCATTAAAAAGATAACTAAAAAACCTTTAGGAAAATACCACATTAGGTATATCTTTCTTTATTAGTTTTGGAGATATGGTCACCTCAGCAGGTATTCAGGTAATTTAATAAGTACCACCATCTTTTAAGAGGTAAATGTATTCACTTTATATTCTAGGGTTATAAATTATTTGTCAAAAGCTTAAAAATGATGTGCCACAAGACTCCCCTTTCCATTTCACTTTTAATTTAAAAATGGCGCCCAGCTGTCAGGTTGACATTTAAGTCTGTCATTTTTTGTCTAAAATCTGGTTAAAGTTGTCTTACTAAAGCCCTCAAAATTGTATGAAAAATTACCAAACAATTCTAAAGTTAGGAGATGGGATCCTGACTTTAAACAAGCACAGTATAAGTAATTTTAATAAAAAAATAGCAAGTAGGGATAGATAGCCGGTTTACGGGCCTCCGTCCTCCGGAGGAGATTATTATCTCAAAATCTCTGACGTCATTGAATAATTAGGAATCTTGCGCAACGCGTTATTTAGGGCGTGGTCCCTACTATCTGTCAAACCATAAATGTCATCTGTCACCTGTCAAATATCACCTGTCACCTGTCATATGTCAAAAATCACGTGACTAGGAAAATGGCCGCCATGCGTAGGATACTTGCGCTATGGTCATAAATTGATTTGCGCAAACGCGAAAATTCCAAGTCATACCGTTCGGGCGCTATCGACTAAAATCGTTATTTAACCTTGATGATGAGTCATCAGCGCGCGGTTTAAATTTTTTAAATATAGTATTACGTCATACCTATCGAATAGCGAAAACCGCATGACACCATCTTTAGCCATAAGGGCGCTACAGCTGTTTAAAATATGGTGAGAGACACCAACCAGCGAGTAAGACGGTAACCCCATAGCAAAATCAATCATAGCGGCCTTATTATTAAACTTAGAATAATGAAACTTGAACAAAGAATAGTTGCTAACGGCAATTAATTTCAAGGTCAAACTTGTCATATGATAAGCCTAAACTTCTAAGAATTACGGCCCCCGGCACCTCGCGCCCTCCGCTTAAGCCATCGGTTTAAGCGGAAGGCGTAACAAAACGCATGCGGTAAAAAATGGCGCGATTCGCCGAACGGTTCGCAGAGCGGTTCGCCGAACGGCTCGCAGGGCGGTTTAATTTTTGAAATCTACAAATATTAATACTACCATTTTTAATAATTATGTTATTTGAGTGTAAATAGGACCTTAACAGTTTTTAACGTATATTTAGGTTTCTAGTAGACCGATTTTAGTTGTTCTTTTTGCTAATAATTTAATTTTTATAAATCTACAAATATTAATATTAAAATTTTTAATAATTATGTTATTTGAGTGTAAATAGGGCCTTAACAGTTTTTAACGTATATCTTGGCTTCTAGTGGTTTGATTTTAGTCATTCTTTTTAAACAATTATTTTTAATAAATATAACACTAATTTTTTAAATAAATATGTTATTTGGGAGTAAATAGGGCCTTAACAGTTTTTAACGTATATTTTGGTTTCTAGTAGACCGATTTTAGTTGTTCTTTTTGCTAATAATTTAATTTTTATAAATCTACAAATATTAGTACTAAAATTTTTAATAATTATGTTATTTGAGTGTAAATAGGTCCTTAACAGTTTTTAACGTATATCTTGGCTTCTAGTGGTTTGATTTTAGTCATTCTTTTTTAAACAATTATTTTAATTAAATATATAGTAACACTAATTTTTAAATAAATATGTTATTTGAGAGTAAATAGGGCCTAAATAGATAACCTCAAAGTTCTTACACAGCCGTTGTTATGATTGACAGACAAGTTATTAAAAAATCAACAAATTCGAGGAAATATATTTCAATATAATTTGTAAGAGTATCAGCCCTAATTTTTAAATAATTAGCCGAGCGTTAAAGAAGAGTATACGAATGTCAGAATTAAAAAATAAATATTTTGGTTTCAGTACATACGATATTTACGATTTTTGTTTAAAAGCGAGATTAGGGCCTAAGAAACATATTTAAATATAATTTGTAAGGGTATCAACCCTTATTTCGAAAATATTAGCCAAACGCTAAATTTACGTGAGTCGAATTTAAAAATTAAATATTTCGGTCTAAGGTAAGAACGCGAGGCGGGTTCATCTGTCATTCGAAAAATCTGACGTCATATTTAGGAATCTTGCGCAACGCATTATTTAGGGCGTGGTCGCCTGTCATCTGTCAAATATCACGTGACTTAGAAAATGACTGTTCGAAAAGAAGAAGAAGAATCACAACATAACCCTACTTTTAAAGAAGAGGGGCGCTAGCAACATTTGGCGTTAGTTGCCTTTGGCACTAGGAACTTCCAACGCTTAGTGCTCCGCGCCCTACGATAACGCCCCCGCCTAAGCCCTAGGGCCCCACACATAGAAAAACAGTGCTGTATTTTAGAAAAACAGTGCCGTATTTAGAAAAACAGTGCCGTATTTTAGAAAACGGTGCCGTATTTTAGAAAACGGTGCCGTATTTTAGAAAAACAGTGCCGTATTTAAGAAAACAGTGCCGTATTTAAAAAACAGTACCGTATTTTAGAAAAACAGTGCCGTATTTTAGAAAACGGTGACGTATTTTAAAAATTATATATTAAATATATAAAGGGTTATCTTAAAACAAAAACAGCTACATATGAAACATAAAGATACATATTGTATTTAATAAAAATATATACAGAGTACATACGTAACATGTTTATCGAGTGTAATTACTATTTACCAAAAAATTTTAAGATTATAGTGATTACAAAGCGACATTGTAACAAACTTAGTCTTAAACTAAAAGTATTTTCTAATGATTGGACACTTTTCTTCTACGGAAACCAGGAACTTGAAGCAACATATACGGAGGAAGATCTTCATACTCTATACCTCTAAAAGATAGATAATTCTTTAGTTTCTTGAACTCGGGATGAACACCAATCTTGAGAGGTTTTTTTCTACGTTTCACATCTTTAAACGTCACTGCTAGATAAATAGCAAACACCAATTGTAGTTCGTGAAATAGCTTACAGGCTAGGGGTTGTTTTATATCTATTGATTTGTGAAGTGGAAATTGTCTGGTCCGTCGATCTTCTGATGAAAAATATTCTGATAGCACCTCCTTTACCCATGGCATACCATAATGTGCCTTTTTGATACGGTACAGGTAAATAGCAGGAGAAAAATAAGGAGACTCTTTATTCGATATTTCAGTTTTAATCTCATAATCCCAGTTCCATGAAATGTTTTTATTAAATAAAGAGATATAGGAGTGAAGGACTTCATCGGGAACTTTAGAATTCTTATATAATTTTTGAAAGTCTTCAGAGACGATACTCATCTTGGCAAAGCTACTGCACAACTAACGAAACCAACAAAGTTTAGAACCTTTTAAGGATTTTAAGCCGTTGAAAAAGCTGATCAGTAAATAACAGTGATTTTATTTAAAAAGCAGTAATTTTGCCGTCTTTTAAATAATTATACTGTAATACACTGTTTATTAATAAAATAACAGCGATATAATTTTTGAAACACGGCAAAATTACTGCTTTTTAAATAAAATCGCTGTTATTTGCCGTCTTTTAAATTATATCGCTGTTATTTTATTAATACACAGTGTATTACAGTATAATTATTTAAAAGACGGCAAAATTACTGCTTTTTAAATAAAATCACTGTTATTTGCCGTCTTTTAAATTATATCGCTGTTATTTCATTAATAAACAGTTTATTACAGTATAATTATTTAAAAGACGGCACAATTACTGCTTTTTAAATAAGAACACTGTTATTTGCCGTCTTTTAAATAACTATACTGTAATAAACTGTTTATTAATTAAATAACAGCTCTATAATTTAAAAGACGGCACAATTACTGCTTTTTAAATAAGAACACTGTTATTTGCCGTCTTTTAAATAACTATACTGTAATAAACTGTTTATTAATAAAATAACAGCTATATAATTTAAAAGACGTCACAATTACTGCTTTTTAAATAAAAACACTGTTATTTGCCGTCTTTTAAATAACTATACTGTAATACGTGTGGGGCCCCAGGGCTTAGGTGGAAGGCGTTATCGTAGGGCGCGGAGCCCTAAGCGTTGGAAGTTCCTAATGCCAAAGGCAACTAACGCCAAATGTTGCTAGCGCCCCTCTTCTTTAAAAGTAGGGTTATGTTGTGATTCTTCTTCTTCTTTTCGAACAGTCATTTTCTAAGTCACGTAATATTTGACAGATGACAGGCGACCACGCCCTAAATAATGCGTTGCGCAAGATTCCTAAATATGACGCCAGATTTTTCGAATGACAGATGAACCCGCCTCGCGTTCTTACCCTAGACCGAAATATTTAATTTTTAAATTCGACTCACGTAAATTTAGCGCTTGGCTAATATTTTCGAAATAAGGGTTGATACCCTTACAAATTATATTTAGATATGTTTCTTAGGCCCTAATCTCGCTTTTAAACAAAAATCGTAAATATCGTATGTACTGAAACCAAAATATTTATTTTTTAATTCTGACATTCGTATACTCTTCTTTTAGCGCTCGGCTAATTATTTAAAAATTAGGGCTGATACTCTTACAAATTATATTGAAATATATTTCCTCGAATTTGTTGATTTTTTTAATAACTTGTCTGTCAATCATAACAACGGCTGTGTAAGAACTTTGAGGTTATCTATTTAGGCCCTATTTACTCTCAAATAACATATTTATTTAAAAAATTAGTGTTACTATATATTTATTAAAAATAATTGTTTAAAAAAGAATGACTAAAATCAAACCACTAGAAGCCAAGATATACGTTAAAAACTGTTAAGGACCTATTTACACTCAAATAACATAATTATTAAAAATTTTAGTACTAATATTTGTAGATTTATAAAAATTAAATTATTAGCAAAAAGAACAACTAAAATCGGTCTACTAGAAACCAAAATATACGTTAAAAACTGTTAAGGCCCTATTTACTCTCAAATAACATATTTATTTAAAAAATTAGTGTTATATTTATTAAAAATAATTGTTTAAAAAAGAATGACTAAAATCAAACCACTAGAAGCCAAGATATACGTTAAAAACTGTTAAGGCCCCATTTACACTCAAATAACATAATTATTAAAAATTTTAATATTAATATTTGTAGATTTATAAAAATTAAATTATTAGCAAAAAGAACAACTAAAATCGGTCTACTAGAAACCTAAATATACGTTAAAAACTGTGAAGGCCCTATTTACTCTCAAATAACATATTTATTTAAAAAATTAGCGTTAATATATTTATTAAAAATAATTGTTTAAAAAAGAATGACTAAAATCAAACCACTAGAAGCCAAGATATACGTTAAAAACTGTTAAGGTCCTATTTACACTCAAATAACATAATTATTATAAATGTTAGTATTAATATTTGTAGATTTCAAAATTAAACCGCCCTGCGAGCCGTTCGGCGAACCGCAACCCGTTCGACGAACCGCTCCGCGAACCGTTCGGCGAATCGCGCCATTTTTTACCGCATGCGTTTTGTTACGCCTTCCGCTTAAACCGATGGCTTAAGCGGAGGGCGCGGGGTGCCGGGGGCCGTAATTCTTAGAAGTTTAGGCTTATCATGTGACAAGTTTGACCTTGAAATTATTTGCCGTTAGCAACTATTCTTTGTTCAAGTTTCATTATTCTAAGTTTAATAATAAGGCCGCTATGATTGATTTTGCTATGGGGTTACCGTCTTACTCGCTGGTTGGTGTCTCTCACCATATTTTAAACAGCTGTAGCGTCCTTATGGCTAAAGATGGTGTCATGCGGTTTTCGCTATTCGATAGGTATGACGTAATACTATATTTAAAAAATTTAAACCGCGCGCTGATGACTTATCATCAAGGTTAAATAACGATTTTAGTCGATAGCGCCCGAACGGTATGACTTGGAATTTTCGCGTTTGCGCAAATCAATTTATGACCATAGCGCAAGTATCCTACGCATGGCGGCCATTTTCCTAGTCACGTGATTTTTGACATATGACAGGTGACAGGTAATATTTGACAGGTGACAGATGACATTTATGGTTGGACAGATAGTAGGGACCACGCCCTAAATAACGCGTTGCGCAAGATTCCTAATTATTCAATGACGTCAGAGATTTTGAGATAATAAGCTCCTCCGGAGGACGGAGGCCCGTAAACCGGCTATCTATCCCTACTTTAGCAGGGGATATTTATTAAGTAGGTAGAATATAAAAAACTACAGGAGGATTTTTTTATATTTTTTCATTACTTTTTTTATTTTATATACCGGGGGACACAGGATTTTGTACCCGCCATTTTTTTTGGTTTTGACAAAAACTAGTAAAAATTTTATAGAATAATTATAGCAGAAATTGACATTTTCTGTCATTATCAATATCCTCCTAATCACTTCCGGTTTATCCGGAAGGACCACAATACAAATGCCTAATTTTCGTTTTGCATTTGTGTTCTCTTTTCTTTTCTAATAATATATTATACGGGGTCTTATTCCAAAGAAAACGCTTTTTAAAAAAATCAAATATCAACAATATTTTTGCTCCAAATGTAATTATTTGCTAGGTAGGCTGTAAAAATAGAGAATAATCTATTTTCCTTTTACAGGTGGTAAAATATTTGTTTTTTTATTTAAGTTTGTTGCTTTTTCGTAAGTTTGTTCTTGACATTTAATCAATTTCACTTGCCTGATAACTCGTGGTATTGTTATGAACGTCATACCTGAAATTACCAAGCAACAGACTTTCATACAATCGAAATACTTCGTCAGTAAATTTTTCTCTCATGATATTATATAGGAGGAAACAAATATAAAACAAAAAGTGGCTCCTTGTATTAAATATAAGAAAGGTTATGGTGCTTTCGGTACCTTAAGTGATTTTAAAGTTATGTTACCAACAAAAAGTTTTAATTTATGCTATATTAATACTGTAAATTTGTTTTCAGTCTCTATTGAAAACTAACAGAAAAATGGGGGAATAACAACATCCTGCGTCACCCGGTATACTATGTTTATTTTAAGTTTAGTATATTTCCTTAGATGCTTGCACATGATTCTTACATTTTCTCTAAATAATTATTATGTATGGGAGTATAAGTCATTTTTTTGTTATTTAAAGGTATGGTATTTGTTAATGGGTTTGCCTTGGGTAGATATGCAGCGCTAGGACCACAACAGTCACTTTATCTCCCAGCACCATTTTTAAAACAGGGAGATAATCAAATTTCCTTTTTGAGCATTTCTATGGACCAGAAGACGGCCTTGTAAGGTTTACCGAAGAACTTATACTTGAAAATGTATACTGAGTATAATACAAAAATATATAAATTTAAAAAATCCTTATCTATATATTTAAAACGCCAATTCAAAATTTTTAGATAATTCCTTAAAGACTTCTACTGCATGGATTCACCTCATCTTTTTTAAAAAATGATTCCATGGTTACTTAGGCGTCTTAACGCTACTTTTTTACCGTTTTATTTTCTGTGTTTTTTTTACATACACAATATATGATATGCAACGTGTGTTGTTGCGTTGTTAAGAATATTACGTAAAGCGCTGAATCGGTAGCTTTTTTGGCAGTACAAACTGCACCATTTTACAAATTTTAAAAATGATTCGCCTTTTTTTAGAAAAGAAAATTATTTTGCTTGCAACTTTAAAAAAAAAGTATTTGTCGACTTGAATTTTTCCAGGTATTGGCTTTGACGCATTAACATAGCAGTTCCTTTCCGCTTAATAGGTCAAGCGACGTCGGACACGGTTAGTATTTAGATGGGTGACCGATTGATTTTGTTAAATGTATTAAATGGATAAAACTAATATGAGCCCTAAGCGTTGGAAGTTCCTAATGCCAAAGGCAACTAACGCCAAATGTTGCTAGCGCCCCTCTTCTTTAAAAGTAGGGTTATGTTGTGATTCTTCTTCTTCTTTTCGAACAGTCATTTTCTAAGTCACGTAATATTTGACAGATGACAGGCGACCACGCCCTAAATAATGCGTTGCGCAAGATTCCTAAATATGACGCCAGATTTTTCGAATGACAGATGAACCCGCCTCGCGTTCTTACCCTAGACCGAAATATTTAATTTTTAAATTCGACTCACGTAAATTTAGCGCTTGGCTAATATTTTCGAAATAAGGGTTGATACCCTTACAAATTATATTTAGATATGTTTCTTAGGCCCTAATCTCGCTTTTAAACAAAAATCGTAAATATCGTATGTACTGAAACCAAAATATTTATTTTTTAATTCTGACATTCGTATACTCTTCTTTTAGCGCTCGGCTAATTATTTAAAAATTAGGGCTGATACTCTTACAAATTATATTGAAATATATTTCCTCGAATTTGTTGATTTTTTTAATAACTTGTCTGTCAATCATAACAACGGCTGTGTAAGAACTTTGAGGTTATCTATTTAGGCCCTATTTACTCTCAAATAACATATTTATTTAAAAAATTAGTGTTACTATATATTTATTAAAAATAATTGTTTAAAAAAGAATGACTAAAATCAAACCACTAGAAGCCAAGATATACGTTAAAAACTGTTAAGGACCTATTTACACTCAAATAACATAATTATTAAAAATTTTAGTACTAATATTTGTAGATTTATAAAAATTAAATTATTAGCAAAAAGAACAACTAAAATCGGTCTACTAGAAACCAAAATATACGTTAAAAACTGTTAAGGCCCTATTTACTCTCAAATAACATATTTATTTAAAAAATTAGTGTTATATTTATTAAAAATAATTGTTTAAAAAAGAATGACTAAAATCAAACCACTAGAAGCCAAGATATACGTTAAAAACTGTTAAGGCCCCATTTACACTCAAATAACATAATTATTAAAAATTTTAATATTAATATTTGTAGATTTATAAAAATTAAATTATTAGCAAAAAGAACAACTAAAATCGGTCTACTAGAAACCTAAATATACGTTAAAAACTGTGAAGGCCCTATTTACTCTCAAATAACATATTTATTTAAAAAATTAGCGTTAATATATTTATTAAAAATAATTGTTTAAAAAAGAATGACTAAAATCAAACCACTAGAAGCCAAGATATACGTTAAAAACTGTTAAGGTCCTATTTACACTCAAATAACATAATTATTATAAATGTTAGTATTAATATTTGTAGATTTCAAAAATTAAACCGCCCTGCGAGCCGTTCGGCGAACCGCAACCCGTTCGACGAACCGCTCCGCGAACCGTTCGGCGAATCGCGCCATTTTTTACCGCATGCGTTTTGTTACGCCTTCCGCTTAAACCGATGGCTTAAGCGGAGGGCGCGGGGTGCCGGGGGCCGTAATTCTTAGAAGTTTAGGCTTATCATGTGACAAGTTTGACCTTGAAATTATTTGCCGTTAGCAACTATTCTTTGTTCAAGTTTCATTATTCTAAGTTTAATAATAAGGCCGCTATGATTGATTTTGCTATGGGGTTACCGTCTTACTCGCTGGTTGGTGTCTCTCACCATATTTTAAACAGCTGTAGCGTCCTTATGGCTAAAGATGGTGTCATGCGGTTTTCGCTATTCGATAGGTATGACGTAATACTATATTTAAAAAATTTAAACCGCGCGCTGATGACTTATCATCAAGGTTAAATAACGATTTTAGTCGATAGCGCCCGAACGGTATGACTTGGAATTTTCGCGTTTGCGCAAATCAATTTATGACCATAGCGCAAGTATCCTACGCATGGCGGCCATTTTCCTAGTCACGTGATTTTTGACATATGACAGGTGACAGGTAATATTTGACAGGTGACAGATGACATTTATGGTTGGACAGATAGTAGGGACCACGCCCTAAATAACGCGTTGCGCAAGATTCCTAATTATTCAATGACGTCAGAGATTTTGAGATAATAAGCTCCTCCGGAGGACGGAGGCCCGTAAACCGGCTATCTATCCCTACTTTAGCAGGGGATATTTATTAAGTAGGTAGAATATAAAAAACTACAGGAGGATTTTTTTATATTTTTTCATTACTTTTTTTATTTTATATACCGGGGGACACAGGATTTTGTACCCGCCATTTTTTTTGGTTTTGACAAAAACTAGTAAAAATTTTATAGAATAATTATAGCAGAAATTGACATTTTCTGTCATTATCAATATCCTCCTAATCACTTCCGGTTTATCCGGAAGGACCACAATACAAATGCCTAATTTTCGTTTTGCATTTGTGTTCTCTTTTCTTTTCTAATAATATATTATACGGGGTCTTATTCCAAAGAAAACGCTTTTTAAAAAAATCAAATATCAACAATATTTTTGCTCCAAATGTAATTATTTGCTAGGTAGGCTGTAAAAATAGAGAATAATCTATTTTCCTTTTACAGGTGGTAAAATATTTGTTTTTTTATTTAAGTTTGTTGCTTTTTCGTAAGTTTGTTCTTGACATTTAATCAATTTCACTTGCCTGATAACTCGTGGTATTGTTATGAACGTCATACCTGAAATTACCAAGCAACAGACTTTCATACAATCGAAATACTTCGTCAGTAAATTTTTCTCTCATGATATTATATAGGAGGAAACAAATATAAAACAAAAAGTGGCTCCTTGTATTAAATATAAGAAAGGTTATGGTGCTTTCGGTACCTTAAGTGATTTTAAAGTTATGTTACCAACAAAAAGTTTTAATTTATGCTATATTAATACTGTAAATTTGTTTTCAGTCTCTATTGAAAACTAACAGAAAAATGGGGGAATAACAACATCCTGCGTCACCCGGTATACTATGTTTATTTTAAGTTTAGTATATTTCCTTAGATGCTTGCACATGATTCTTACATTTTCTCTAAATAATTATTATGTATGGGAGTATAAGTCATTTTTTTGTTATTTAAAGGTATGGTATTTGTTAATGGGTTTGCCTTGGGTAGATATGCAGCGCTAGGACCACAACAGTCACTTTATCTCCCAGCACCATTTTTAAAACAGGGAGATAATCAAATTTCCTTTTTTGAGCATTTCTATGGACCAGAAGACGGCCTTGTAAGGTTTACCGAAGAACTTATACTTGAAAATGTATACTGAGTATAATACAAAAATATATAAATTTAAAAATCCTTATCTATATATTTAAAACGCCAATTCAAAATTTTTAGATAATTCCTTAAAGACTTCTACTGCATGGATTCACCTCATCTTTTTTAAAAAATGATTCCATGGTTACTTAGGCGTCTTAACGCTACTTTTTTACCGTTTTATTTTCTGTGTTTTTTTTTACATACACAATATATGATATGCAACGTGTGTTGTTGCGTTGTTAAGAATATTACGTAAAGCGCTGAATCGGTAGCTTTTTTGGCAGTACAAACTGCACCATTTTACAAATTTTAAAAATGATTCGCCTTTTTTTAGAAAAGAAAATTATTTTGCTTGCAACTTTAAAAAAAAAGTATTTGTCGACTTGAATTTTTCCAGGTATTGGCTTTGACGCATTAACATAGCAGTTCCTTTCCGCTTAATAGGTCAAGCGACGTCGGACACGGTTAGTATTTAGATGGGTGACCGATTGATTTTGTTAAATGTATTAAATGGATAAAACTAATATGAAAACGTCAAGCTAATTTTTTTAGCAAAAACTTGACATGATCTTTTTTTTAATGATCCTTCGGTCATTTCATTCCTTTTTTACCATTTTTGGCACAGTGTTCAAAAATTGCATTTCAGACATTGTGATAAACTTGTCCGACATAAAAAGTAACGCGTTTGTCCAGTCTGACACCTAAAACATTTGACATTGACAGGCTGGGTTAAAGCGCCGCTTTCATTTATGGCGGTATAATTATTCGTGGTAGACTCGTCAAAAAGAACTCCCCTAAAAGGTTTTAAAAGTGTTTTTATTATGAAGTCCATTTTATTACTGGTTCAGGAACTATTTTAATTCAAAGTGGGCTAGGTACATTTTTTTTACAAAATCAGTGATGTTAGACCTACGATTAGGTAAAGTGATTAGGTAATGTCCAAATATATGACAGAACGTGTCTGTCTAACAAACACTTAATACTTTGATAGCTCAAAAGTGACTAAGGCCCCTTAGAACGCCTAGCGTGCACCGAGAAAGTTTAAACATTTAAATAAAGCACAATTACAGGAAACTTAGCACAATGGTTACGCGGCGTAGTCAATAATTGTAAAACTTTCTTTGATCTTTCCCATTTACTAATAAATACTATTTTTTTATCAGAGAACTTTACCTGATGGTGTAAGATTTTATTATTTTTTGAATTTAGCATGCAAAAATGGAAATAATTCACATTACAAAACTTTGACGTCAAAATTGTCGCAGACCAGTGTAATAAATTGACTAAGTTATACGTTAAATCAAAACACCACTGTATTTTGCAAATTGGCCCCTTATAAACGTATAAAAAAAATGTTTTTTTTTCCAAAATAATAAAAAAAATGACAAATCTAAATACTTTAAAATATTTGGCAATTAAATTGATAAAACTAAAAAATTTGGAAGAATAATTTAGAGATATGCTCTATATTGGTTAGGCGAATTCATTTATTGAATGTTCTTCTTGTTGGGTACACGCCTGGAAAGAATGGGACCGCTTCGGTCCTGGTCCCGGGGTATACGAGCTAACCCTGTTCAGCCCTATTGACCCCTATGAACTGGTCGGTCGCCTGAAACAAAATAAAAGAAAAACCCCCAAAAACCCAAAAAAATCTAATTAAAAAATGACGTTTCCGTGGCAAGTCTGCCACCGTTGTCAAGTTAAAAAATTATTTAAAAAATAAAAATAAAATATTAACTAATATTTAAATTAAAAATGATTAAAATTTTAGATTATTTTTGTATCGCAAACTAAAAATAGTTTGACATATGTCGGCCAGTTCAAAGGGGTCAATAGGGCTGAACAGGGTCAGGTCGTATACCCCTGGACGAGGACCGAAGCGGTCCCATTTTTTCCAGGCGTGTACCCATAAAGAAGACCATCCAATAGAATAATTTAGTCCTTACTAATTTATATACTTGGTGACAACGAAACCACTATCCAGCATCGTATTTTCTTTAGTGAAAAAGTATATACCTTTTAAATTTTAGGATGTAAAAATGTGTCATAAGATGGTAATTTTGAATATAAGAGTTTTCGCCTATTACTTTCGGTTTAACCGAAAGATATTAAATCTTTGATATTTTAAATAAAACACACTGTATATTTTAATAATTCAAATTAAACAAGTTATTTCTGACATAAAGCCTTTTGTATACGTATAACCCCTCTCTTTTATTTTTAGAGAAAACAAAGTTTAAAAGATCCAAACCACCTCACAATTAACAGTGTCAAGGATATTGTGTCGTGGTCTGGACTTTTTAAACGCCCTTTTCTTTAAAACTATAGAAGCTAGCTAGGTTATGGGTATATTTTTTTTTTATTTATTTATTTTTATTTATTATAGGTTATTATATATATTATTATTTATTTATAGGTTTTATATCAGAAATAGCTTGGTAAATTTATATCTTAATAATATATTTTACAGCACTTTCGGTTAAACAAAAAATAGTAAAATTGGCCTCTAAAGGTGGAGTCTTTTAAAAGAACTGTTTTAGGCATCCTAATTTTTGTGATGTTCAGTTGTTTTTCCATAAAACTGCATTTTTAAGGTCGTTTAGACATTTTTAAACACCGTTTTTCTAAAACCAAAAAAGTTAGGTTATGGATATACCTAAGGTTTAAGATCAGAACTGTAGAATTAAATCCTAAAAATACAAGCATTTAAAATCTTAAAATTTATATCACTTCTGGTTTAACCGAAAGTAATACACAGATGTTATTATATTCTAAATTGGCCTTCGGTGATACAATATAACATCCCTAAATTTAAAAACTATACGGTCGCACTAAAAGAAATAAATTGCTGTTTAGTCATTTTGTTGTCACTCGGTATAACTATTTCTAAGCTTTATTCACCTAAAACGCATTTATAAACTAAAAGGGTAATAATATATCATGTGGTTAAATTCCTTGAAAAAAAAAATAACAAATTAAATTTTCTTTAGTAAATAAAAAATATATAAAATTATAGCCCAACTTTTATACCTCTCATATATCATAAGATGTAACGGTTATGGCTTGTACTAAAAATAAAATTCTCCTGAGTTATAGAGCACTTTTAAAATTAAATTTTCTAAATTAATAAGATATTCGTGCATTTCTGTCGCCAACATTTAATAAAAACGAAATAAATATGACAGGTGTTTGACAAAATGTATATATACGTTTATTTCTGTTAAATATTTAGATCTGGTTAATTTTAATACTTCGTCTAAGACACCTACGATACGTTAGTATTTAGGCTTCGAGCCTTTGTGTCTATGATTTAAAAAAAAATAAAAGAATATTTTATTAAAAACAGGTTTAGTGTAAAAAATCTAATGGATATCGTTTTATGTTACAAACCAAAAATCATTAGGCACAGGTAAAAGCCTATGTTTGATAAAAGCCTTCGAGATTAGTACCCTAGGGGTGGACAAATTGGGCGATCGCTCACAACCTTTTCGTTAAAGGAGCCTTCGAATCCATGTTCGTTACACTCGTCATATACTGTCCACTTACCTCACTTGAGATATGATACGTGATTTAGTTAAACGTGACTGCGCTATACAAACGGCATGTTTCCTTTCGTTCTAACTGCTAATGCTAAAATCACATTTTTGTTGTCACAAAAACGCAATAACATTTTCTGGTTGCCTTCATTTTTTAACCCATACATGTATTACCAGAACTAACCAGAATATTACTTTTGTAAAAATAAAAACCTTTTTGAGATTTACATGCTTTTTTACACTTATTCTCCCAGATCTATTAAAAAATACAGTGCATTTTTGTAATGTTCCTGCCTTTTTTTAAGTGTAATTAAAAAAAATAAGTTTGGGTTATGAAATTGATGCATAAATACTATATTTTAGAGTGAAATTGACAGATAAAAATGTCAAATGTTAAAAGTATATATATTTTTTAATAAAGCACCCTGTATGTATAATATGTTGCCTTTAAAAAAATCTTTAAAAGAGTTTAAGGGAAACATTACCTAGATTTACCTTACTCCATTAGTTTTGGAAATATGACAATCCAAATTAGGTACTTGGGTATTTTTTAAGTACCGCCATTTTGTAGTAGGTGAAGGTAATGAGGACTCTGTATTATAGGAATACAAAGTACTCATTAGGAGCTTTAAAATGGTGTGCCACAAGATTTTTTTCCCATATAATTTATTTTTATAAGATGGCGCCCTGCAGCCATCTTGACAGTTTCATTTGTCAATTTTACTCATAAGTAAACGTTACAATAATTGTAACACCCTGTATCTCTAGAATAGAAAGTTTACAGACCCATGTTAAAGTAAACGTTGTGTCTTAAATTACTTATTAATAAAATAAATATCTGTACCTTATTTTATTTTTTTTTACCAAAACGAATTTTAATTAAGCATTTAAAGACCCTTAAACAATAATTTTCTATTACAAACTTGTTGGTTGATCGCGTGAGAAATAATAGAATGGTCAAAAATTATAGCCTTTGTGTAATGGAAAAGGGCGCGACGTTTCTATGGGGGTCTGTCCCTTGACTTAGGATTATTAGGGTTGGGAAAATACTTACGAACGACTCGTTGCGTCGACATACCATTAGGATATAACTACGTTGTCTGGAAATTAGTTTTACTAGAAATAACATTTACAGCACGTTATGTTTGGATGGTTTAAGAAGAAGACATGTCAAGAAACATATACATACAGGGCATCCGAAAAGGTGGGGTCATAAATGATAGGGGTGATAGAGTAAGCCAAAATAATGTTAGTACTTCATACAAAAAAGTTCTAAAAAAAGTTCTATCGCGCTTCGTTAGGATATATTGACCTTCAAAGTTAGAATTAAAAACTAATTTTAATTATAACTTTATAACTGTTACTACAGTACCAATGATATTTATGCAACGAAATAACCTTAAACTAATGGTTTTTTTTTATAGGTAAACGGCTGTTCAGTAAGTAAGGATTTTACGGGGTAAGACGATTTTTTTTCTTATATGTATGCATTTTTCCTTTGACCTTTTTATTTTTTTATATTTTTATACAAAAAAGGTCTACCTTATTGGAATAGATATCTTGGACCGTTTTTTAATAAAATATTTTAAATTAATAAGATTTTCGTGCATTTCTGTCGCCAACATTTACTAAAAACAAAATAAGTATGACACCTGTTTGACAAAATGTATATATGCGTTTATTTCTGTTTAATATTTGAATCTGGTTAATTTTAATACCTCGCTTAAGACACCTACAATACGTTGGTATTTAGGCTTCCAGCCTTTATGTCTATGATAAAAAAAAGAAGATTTTATTAAAAACAGGGGTGGAAAAATTGGGCTATCGCTCACGACCTTTTTCTTAAAGGAGCCTTGCTTTCACTAGATGTGAAAGTAAAATAGGTTTTGTTTCCACAGCCTACTTACCAAAGAAAAAAATTAGAAATAAAAACCATAGTTGTTTTTTCAAAGTATACTCGGGCCGTCAATTAAAAAAAAAACATTTTTAGAGGATACTAATATTAAAAAAATTTAAGCACTTGTATATAAAATAAGACAGTTCAAGGTACTTCGGTTAAACCGGAAGTGACAAGGTTATAATAGCACAAAAAAAATGTTAATTTATGCTTTTATTATACTTTTAAAGATGTTCCCTAAAAACTAAAAAAGAAAGAGAAAGATTACACTAAGGCAGTTACAGGTATTTAAATATTGAAGTAAGGACCTTTAGTAGCTTACAACTTTCGACTTTTTATCTACTGACCAAGAACTATCTAAATCAAGTGGTTTCAAAAAGTTTGACTAAAACTCATTTTCCATTTGATTTCCGCGAAGTTCTTTCCTAAAAATATACTAATTTTTAAGATACAGAATAATAAACCTAAAAAAACAAATTTAAAATTTCAAAAACATTTTAGCTTTATTTGCTACACTGTATATCAATGGTATTTAGCTAGAATTTTTTTACTGTTAATACATAATTACTGATAAGACATTATTTAACCTAATTTTTAAAAAATCTTTAATTAGTGTTTAAAGTAAATAGGATATGAAAACGTTTAAGCGATATAAAATGTGTATTTTTATTTTCTTAATTTCAAGAACATTTTAAACACATTTTTACAGACAGTGTAGTTCCTTTTTTTTTGTTAGTAATATTAAAGACAATTGTAGTAATTGTCTTTGGTAATATTCATTAAAATGCCGCACCAATCCCATTAAAATTATTTAATTTATTTTAATAGGTGCTAAATAAGCCCTTTAATAAATTAAATAAAATTGCCAAGTAACAACAAAATTGGGTAAATGATATTTCTATTTTGAGAATAAAAAAATTATAGACCAATGTTAATGTATCTTTTTTTTTAATAAAAGTACTCTATTTTATCAGTTTAGCAACACAGTTTTACAAATACCCTGTATATGCAAACACTATTTTTTGACGACTATTTTATTAAAAGTAATAAACCAAGTACAGTCTAGGTATAGGAAAACCTGCTGTTTTGCCTAAGTTTGGCACCACAGTTTATAAACACTTTGTATATCTATATATCCCTTAAATAAATATTTAATAAAGCAAAAACCATCTTATAATTTCGTATTTTTTATAATTACCATAGTTTTGTCATACTAAAACAAATAACTTAAATTGTTGTTTTTTAATATTGGCCGCTTAAATTTTTAACTTTGGAGTTTTGCATTAAATAAATAAAATATTAGGTGTTTTTTTTCTAAAACTGTTTTTATTAGGTGTAATCTGCTACTTCTAACAATAACAGGGAATTGCTTCTTTTCAAATCCAGCCATTAAAATATTTAAATTGTAAACATATTGCTTCAAATTATTATTTAATATTAAATAAATAATAATATTAGTAAAGCAAAATTAAACAAGTCAAAATAATTTTTTCATTTAACATTTTTCATGCCGTTCTTATTCATTACGAATATTACAACTAGTTAAATTAAGTGAGTCAGGATGTCGTTATTTTAAACCACACTTAATTAATTGTTCAAATTATACCACTATACCAGAATAACAAAATTAATAATATAAAGTCGGAGAAAACTTTTAGGCCTCTTATCAAACCGAAGAGGCGTTTAGTTATGTTTATTGTTTTAAAAAGAAAATTACAGTTAGCCGTTAAACTATTACCTTGTTAATTTCTTGTTTTATTTTAAGGTCACAGCCGCTTTTACAATTATATCGTTCTAACTCTTACCTAAGGAATAAAGCACAGAATATTAAAGTTGTAAAAAAACATTTCAAGGTTACGTAATGTCACTACCCATAGTCACTACTTAACATCGGTAATGTTTTGATTTTTATACAGTGTGTCTGATAAGGCTGAAACCATATGAAAAACTTTTTGTTATTATTAGAGACAAAAAGCAACACCATAAATGTGCACACTTATACGTATCCGTATACGCAACGAGAGACAATACGTCGGCGATCAAAAAGGTTAAAAGCACAGCTTAAAAGCATACGTACGTAACGTAATTTAAAAATTCTTTATGCAACCACCTAAACCACCTAATCAATTTTTTTTTTAAATAATTAAATTATTTCATAAACATATGTAAATTATGTTACCATTATATTATAGGTCTGGCGGTACCTTAATATTAAATAGTTCTCTAAAGTTTTATACAGGGTATCCCAGATTTTTTCTTAAGAAATTAACTCCCTGTAATGCAAAAGCGATTTGCTTAAAGGCTAAAGGTTAGAGACTGGTATACCGGGCGCGCGACCCGACAGAACTTCGGGCCGCGCCCCCATACAAGTCTCTAACCTCTAGCTGCTTGAACATAGCTTTATTTAAACTTTTCTTCTTAAAGTCATTTAAGGATTAACACCCCTAAAAATCAGCGTCGTATTCTGTAACACCCTGCGTATTATAGCTTTAAAAAATATATAACATATAATATTTAATTTTTATTATAACGGATTAAAGATGTATAATAAATAAATCTAACATTGTTTAGGGTGTATGTGTAAAACTGTCTTTAAAGTTAAATTTAGTTTTACTAGATACCTTGAATAGTTTGTCCAAAGAAGAATCTAACGCCAAATTAGATAATATCTTAACCGTACTTTCTACCAACAAAAGAAAAATTCGTAATTCTGAATATTTGATCATACAAAACTACGAAAAGAAAGAGGCGAACTGAATTTTTTAGTAATTTGACTAACGAAAAAGTTGCTTTAATTTTTGAGGAATATATTTATCGTTTGATGTGAAGGAGACGTTGCAAAAATTTTTATACCGCAAATTGATTTATTATTATTTTATTATGTGTCGATGAAAAGATCTGATTTACGAGATTTACTTTGATTTTTGCTTCTTTTGTCTTATACCTTCATAATGCGGTTTACATTTTTTGCTGAATTTTTATTTGTAAATAGTCTGGTATATTACTAGTTATATTATACATACTATCAAAAAGTTTTTTAGGGCAGTATCTTTTCATTTTGTATAATTTCTTTTGCCTTATCAAGTTTCCTTTTTTTTGTTTGCGTATATTGTACATAGGTTTTTGCCACTCTTTATTATTAGATGCCAATTCAAAATTTTCTTCCACCTCTATCGTTTTAGTTTTAACAATTTGTATATTGTTTTCAGTCACAACCGCACGCATACTTCTTTGTCAACTCGTCAAATGAATTTTTTTTCAAACTTACAATACGTAATATCACTAGCTGCTTGCCGTTCAGTTATTTTTTTCTCTATTTAAAGCTTGCCTATGACCATTTCTTGATTTTTTTACACGCGTTGCGCTTTTGTTACTAAAATAAAATAAAACTATATTGTTTGCAGATGCCTAAAAATACTCATTTAGATCTATCGCTTATAGTTATAGGATGAGTGAGAGGAGATTAGTTACGAAAATCATGAAGGCAGTCTGCGATGCATTATAAAACCATTTTTTACCTATGGTAGTAAAAGAGCCAACCAGCAGTGGAAAAAAATGCAATATGTATTAAAATTTTTTTATGGAACATGGGTTAATTAAAAGCCCCTGACACCCTAATTGAAATAGTTAACGTTCTTTTACAGATATATATTTTACGAGAAAAAAGAAAACCTTTTTGTTCCTATCGCCTTTTTACTTGATCCGTTATGATCCATAAAGTATATATTTTCATTGATTTTGTGCAGATACCTTTAAAAACAAAATTAATATTATTACAACCTTTTAGCTGTTTTATTTTGACCAAAATATGTCCCTAATATAATTTTTAAATTGAATAAGTTAAAAAATAAGAATAATACATTTTTAAAAAGCACAGTATTTCGAGTTTCTTAAAATTACAAAAGGAAACTTGAGAAACCATTACTTATCTTAATGGATCACATAATTTATTTAAAAACCAGCAAATATTCCTAATATTTTTCTGTTTTTTTTTTTAATCCTACTTTCTTTGACTTTTATTGTCTTTATTTTTTACTAGCGGGCCTGTGCCGACTCCGTTGGGCGTTAATATCTTAACTTTTTGTTTAATCATAGTAAAATATAGCCCATAAAACTCCTGAATAGTGTAGATTTCTGATTGTAAAAGAATTTTAATATTAGGTTTAGTACTTTCAAAGATTAGCAGCTACAAACAAACCCACAAACAAACTTACAAACTTTACCTTTTTATATATTAGTATAGATTAATGCACGAAGTTTCGGATGATATCCATCTCCCACCTTTTATTACATACAAAATGCTGGTATGTCTTGACTTAAAATGCGATTTTGTCACCAGTATTAAAAATGCATACATTTGATGAAAAATCGTCGCACCCTGTATAAGAAGCATTAGTATGAGGTTATTTATTAGCCCAAATATTATGGATACTGTGGCAACAGTTCCAAACTTATAATTAAAATAGGTTTTTAAACCAACCGTAAAGGTCAATATCTCCCTAACGAAGCGCAATAGAACTTTTTTTTATATTAAGTACTAACAATATTTTGGCTCACTCTATAACCACTATCATTTTTGACCTCACCTTTCTGGACACCCTGTATAGAATAGGGTGTTTTTACAAAAAAGTTTACCGCTTCATTTTTCTTAAGTTTTTGATGGTCATTGATTTCTTTTGTTACGCTCAAAAGATAATAACTGAAAAAGTATAACACTTTAACACAAGGCGTTTTTTCTTATCCTTCTTGGGTATAGTTAAAAGTGGGTGAAAAAATATAAATGAAAACCTTGTACCTAAAGATCCTTCATTGCTACCCGTTAATATTTGGTTAAAAATGTCTGTATGTTTTCTGCACGCAAGTACCATGCTTAACTTGGAATTTATTGTGATTAGATACTCTTTTAACCCTATTTTTCTTACTTAACCAGTACGAAGTTTAAAATATGGTATATATGTTTTACAGTATAGTTTTTGTACATGCAAAAATAATGTTGTAAAAAAGTTGGTACTTTTTAACATGTACTATTAAAACGATAAATTAAAATTAAATTTGCCTTCTCTAAGAATATTGCAGCTGCCTTTAGACGTCCTAAATAATTGTATGGCTTCTTTAAATGTGCTAAATGTCAAGAGTATTATTAAAGGGAGGTAAAAATCCATTTTTATTATCCCAAATGGACCTGTTTTTGACAAAGCAAGAGAGAGAACGATTAATCAATCTCATGCAGCCAGCAATAATAACCCCTGGAACATTAATATTGCCTAAATTTACTTGGCTTAGTTTTTAGGGAAATAATAGCTTACTAAAATTATTTACTTAAAAATATGTAGAACTTTGTATCTATTAAAGGCTGATTTAAAGCTCGGACACAATAACCAGCGTCAGCGTTAAGCGGCTAATTTAAAAAACAAGTTCTTTTATTCTTGCGTAAAGATCAAAGACAGCGCTCTTACATTTCCCGCTCAACGCTGGCCGCTGACGCTTAGCATCGTGTCAGAGGCCTTACACTTCAGTTTAGTTCGCGCTTCGGTCACGCTCTACACAAGCCGCCGTCAAATATTTTTACATGCTATTTAAAAAGAATGGGCGCATTCAGGATCTCCCAGCGGCCGAGATTGCTTAGTTAGAAGTCACTCTGAATGCAAAGCTGATTACTGCTTTTTCGATAGCGGCTGAGTATTTTGCTTAGCGTAAAAATGACCGCTGTCGCTTTTCAAACAGCGGCTTTTTATAGTTTGACATTTGATATTTGAAATGGAAGCTTGGTTATAATCGAGATAAATATTTATTTTGCCAATACTTTTATTTAAAAGTATTGGCAAAATAAATATTTATCTCGATTATAACCAATTCTTTGTAATAACGTTTAAATCCCAACAATTATTATGGATAAAAAGAAATTTGGTCCGGATACCCATTTTTTGATCGTAAATAATGGAGGAAAACATATTATAGAAAATAATACAGTGTTGATACAAAGTATAAAAGGTATGGATAACTTAATATTTAAATGTACTACATCTTTCGTAAGTTTTTATTGAAATTACCATAGTTTATTAACTAAGCTCGTGTCCCCAAGTAGAGCAAATTTTTGGTCTTACAACTTGGACGAAAACTAACTTAAACAATAAAGATGTTATTATAATAATAATGTACTAGATAGGTGAATATAGCAGTTTTATTGTCTATAGTGACATTTTGCATCACTTACTTGGTAGATGCTTACAAAGTCTGTCAAACAGTTATTATTAATTTACTATAAATGTATAAATACCTATAAACCAAATTTATGTTATGTTTGAATGTTCACATTTGACCAGCTGTCAACCTTTAGGTTAGCAATGCATTCAGAAAAAATAAAAACGCTTACTAACAGCGGTCTAAGCATGCTAAGTTGGCTAACTTAGCCAATGAGACCTCTTGAATGTACCCAATTTTTATATTTATCGTTTAGCTGCTATTTAAAAACGAAAATAAATAAAATAATAATTAAATTTGTTACAAACAGTTACTTAAATTGTTCATTGGTTTTTCAAAATTTTGAAACCCACATCTTCTTTTGTCTTTTGTTTCTTTGCTCTTCATCACCCATACATATAGGTACCAATTAGAGCTAAATCAGAATTAATTTTTTTTAAACATGAATGAGATTCACTTTTCTGTTATTTTAATCAAACTGAATGGGGCGTGATACTTCAGTTTTAATTAAAACCCACATTTTAGAATACCTCATAATTTTTAATGCTCGTTTTTTATGTATGAATTTTAAAAAGTGTTTGATAGAAATTAAAATTTAAAAGGCCTTTATCTTTTACTAACAATACCGACTTAACGACAGTGTACACACTACGCCATTTATATTTTAATTTTAAAAAATAATATGGTTGAAAAATGCCAAACTGGACAATTAAAAAACAAAGCAGATTTTTTGAAATAAGTATTATATTTTTATATTAATTTTTAAAATTACAGTTATTAAAAATAACAGTTTCTTAGTAATATAAAGTTATAGATACTATTGTTGCATGGGGACCAGGAGTACACCTATAAAACACGTAACTTTAAATTACCTAAAGAACCAATAAAAAGACATACATTAAAAAATAAGAACAATAGTTATTAATTAAGGATTTGTTTAAGTTAAAATTAATAAAAAAGGGACTAATTAAACACTTGAATTTTAATATATTTTTTGTTTTTACCAAGGAGAGAGTGATTTGGCGTTAAGACAAATAAAACTTAATTGACCCACTGTATAATTATTAATCTTAAGAAAACAGTAAGCAAACAGAGTTTAAAGCGCCTGTATATAATAATCAGTTATATTAATAATATTCAATTTAAATAAAAGGGGGCTAGTTTTAAAGTGTACACCCTTTAATATTAGATGTTTATGTTTTATCTAATAAAAAGTAAACAACAAACTTTTATAATTAATGTAATGCATTCTTATTTAGATTTAAATACTTTGTATGGATGTAGTTATGGCCTGTGTGTGATTTATTTAAATTTAGCCTTTAAGAATACAACTACGGGGAAATTTATTTTATTTCTGTATTAAAAGTATAAACGGAGATTGTACCATTTGAAACTCTGCCCCTCATATATTTAACATTTCAGACTAATCGACATATTTTTCCCCAGAATAAGTTTCCATTCCGTTCTAAGGTCATAAAATATTATTTTTCTTGTAAACATAAAGTAACGTTTTGTTTAATAGTCTATATCGGTAAAAATTTACTTAATTTTAATATTAATTTAATAATTACATAAGATTTTAAAAAGTCTAGATAATATAAGTCTTAAGGGGGGCTAAGGTCAAATCGTACAAAAAAGCCATGTTTTCGTGTTTTTTTTTCTGACGACACAGTTAAAATTTATAGTATAGTGTTTAAAATTTCAAAAGGATCGGTGCAGTAGTTTTGGAGTTATCAGGGGCACCGACTTTGAAAACGTGAGTTGTGAATTGAATACCTTACCCCCCTTAAACCAATGCGCTTAAAAAAACTCGACAGCGTTACCTCGTAAATGATGTACAGAAATAGTGTTTAAAATTTCAAAAGGATCGGTGCAGTAGTTTTGGAGTTATCAGGGGCACCGACTTTGAAAACGTGAGTTGTAAATTAAATACCTTACCCCCCTTAAAGTATCTTGAGATTATATGTAAGGTAATTTATTCACTTAATAATATTTTTGTAATGTTTAATAAAAAATATTTAAAATATTAGTTGTATATAATTTTTCATTTGTATTATATGTAACAGGTTTTTATTTTTTATTTTGGGACTATACGTATGTATTGCCGATTTATTTAATTCCTATTAAAATGTAAGTGTTTTTGATTTCAAACAAACATATTTTATAGTAGCCTCTGCTTTAACTTGTATATTATCCCCACTAATTACGTTTGTTTCAACCAATAAGCTTTTTGAAACGTGCGAATCTAATAGAATAAACTGTTTTTATTAGCTTTTAACAAAATTTAAGATTCTGTGGCCACTGTGGGAGTGGCGTCGGTTTTCGTGTCGGCGACGCGTCGCAAGTTCATGTAATCACGCTCCCCTTCAGTTTCCGCGCGAAGCTCTAAATAAAAGAACGCATCCTATAATAATACCGGATGTCACTTGTTGAAATTAAAATACGAACGAGAAAAACTAAAAATTATAAATTGTTTTACATGGTTTTAAAGTGTTTAATAAAGTTTAAATAAGTTATAAAAAGAATAAGAATGTCACATCTAATTATGATTTGGTTACAACGTAAGAACAGTTTTTAAGAAAAGATTTGGATCTTAAAAATGGAGATACATTTTGGTGCAACAAGTTTTCTGTTTGTGCTTTTATTTGTACTTTCTGGTAAGATATAAGGAAAGCAAGCTACCTGTTATAAGTCTTTGTTACATTTATAAAGTTTACAAAAACTACCTATATAATATAACTTTTTAATCCTAATACTGTGTTGTCGGTAAATTGAATATACAGTGTTGTTCAAGTGTGTAGCGAATAAAAAACTTTTGTATTTGCAATTCGTCAGAAAATAAAGTACTTTATAAAAGTTGATGCATGGTTTCAAACTGTATTAGCTGTAGTTAGTTGTATTTAAAGTTCAGGAATGTACAGGGTGGGCCAAGAAAATTAAAAAGTACTTAAGAATAATGTTTCTTTTCTTTTAATATTAATAAGTGCTTACAAGAGAATATATATAACAATATTGTTATAAATAGTGCGTTAACTTTTATAAAGACATTTTTTTTTAGATTCTAGGGTCCTTTTTAAGTCTCTCCAACAAACCAAGGTAAACGATTAGATAAAAAATAAATTTAAATAAATTTTATAAATTTACTACCACTAAATTAAATTTGTTTAAAAGTAAGTTTACGGTAAATATTTAAAAGACAAATTTAAACAATAAAAATAATTTGTTGTTTATAAAAATCAAAATTGAAGGCCATAACATGGTGTTAAGGTATAACCTTGGATTCTAAAAAATTTTTGGTTTGCCACTTTGTTGTATGTTTAAAAATTAGTGTATTTTATTCCTAAATAGTTTTTGGGTTTTTTGACTTACCCTGTACATCCCTAGAACTTTTAATAAAACTAACTAGTGCTAATTCATTTTTAACAATGCTTCAACTTTAATCAGAAATAAAAATTTCTGAGAAATTAGAAATAAAAAAGTTTTACGCGTGTTGACACTTAATGAACGACACTGTATATGTAAACATGCTGTTTAAATTTTATGTATATTAACAGCCAAAATATATTTATTATAATTTACATTACAACAATAATACCGCATGATACTTCTTGTAATTAAAATACAAACGATAAGGACACAAAAATGTAAATGGTTGTACATGGTGTAAAAGTGTTAAATGGATAAGTTTAAACAAATTGCAATAGGGAATAAAAATACGATGGCTAATTACGAGTTAATTACATCCCAAAAGAAGTGTTTGTAATTTAGATGTTGAAAATATAGATTTATTGTACGACAAAAGTTTTATGTTTGTGTAAATGTGTGTAATTTATGGTAAAAAATGTTTTTAAATATAGGTTCAGCAAATGTTTTGTGTGTAATAGTATTATTTTTGAAATATAGAAAAGTGGCAAGATACTTGTCCATGTAGGTACACATCTTAAGAGTTTTTTGTGTTAAACAGGTATCAAAAAGGTCTTCTTGATTTAATCCAGTATGTCTTTAACTTCCAAGCATTTTTTCAGAATCTCCTAAAAGCTAAAATTTAAAATTGTAAACCCTAAATAATAGTTTATTTTTATTCAATTTTATCTTGACAGCGGTGGCAGACTTGCCATCGATTTTTAGTTCTCTAGTTACCTATTTTAACTTTTTTTTGTTTTTTTTTGAGTTTTGTTTTTATTTTTTGGCATGTACCTAAATAACTACCATCAATAAAAAGGTCTCTTATAATTTTTGCCAACTTCATTAGTTCAAAAGTTATTCAATTTAAAATTAATATTATTTATTATTTTTGTTTTTGTTTTATCATGATTTTGACATCGAATAACTTTTAAACCAATTAAGTTCGCAAAACATCATGGAAAACCCTTCTTGTAAAAGGTTAAGAATTATTAATATGTGTTAATATGATCCTTTCATTAGTGGATAACTTAACATATTGCAAAGTAATAACCGAACTTTTTCCATTTTAATTTCACCTAACACTTTGGCTCTCGTGGGGGCTTAATTAATTTTAAAATAAAGAGCTGAAATTTGGCACGATTTTTTGTTATTTTGATATATTTAAAATCTTTTGAAACTAACGTAAAAATAAATTTAAACATACCCTAAATAAGGCACAACGTGCTCTTAAATTTTTCTTTTAAGATTTAAATTGATATAACGTTAATTCAACCTGTATAACTAAAAACAGATCTACATGCTCTTTGCAAAAATGTCATGTTACCCAGTTTTACAACAAAGATGGACATACATGACTAGTCAGCTGTTACAATTTTAATTTTACCACTAAAGTCAATGCAGGCAATTATTTCATTTATTTTTAGTAGCCAGGCAGATGCCACACAAAGCCCAAACAAATTCACAATTATTGTTTTAATGCTGCTGCTCTAGAGTTGTGTTATTTAATTAATTTTATTAATTTTGTTGACATTTAGGTATTTTGCCAGTTTAAAATTTCTGAATAAAAATACTCCATTTAGGTTTTTTTGCTTTGTAAGAATACATACATACAGTATGTGTACATAAGTTGGAGTCATATTGAAATTTTTTTATTATTATTTTACAAAAAAGTTAGTCTTAATAAAAAGTTCTGAATGGTCCAAAACCTTAAAAGCAACCATCAGATCAGGTGTCCGACTATATTTTGACCCATCTTGATCGCCAATAACTTTAGAAGAAACAAAAGTTATTAAAATGCGGTTTTTACCAGAAGCTTTAGATTTTTAAAAGTTTTTTTATCATATTCTCACCATTTGGCTGAGACATTCCGTTAACACAAAAACAAAATGGCCAGTTTCTCGATTTAGGGAAACTTTGTTATTTTAAATGTAACACCATATATACTTTTTATCACTTTAAAATTTATTCTTTTCTCTTTAAAACAACATAACATATGGTTATTATGACAAATTATGGAATTGTGGATCTTTTAAAAATTGACTTTATGGCACGTAAAAGTATAAACAATTTTTTAAATAAACAAAGTTTTATATTAAGATGTAATTTTAAATTTCTTACATCTTTTTTATATACAGGTTCAGTTAAATAACATAACACATCGGCTATGTGAGGAAAAAAGACAATCTAACTAAATCCCGGCATGTAAACATGCGTGACTAATAGTGCTTGTTTTGTTATTCTTGCCTGCCGATGAACCAAACAGCCTTGTTCATTTTGTATATCAATTTTTTATATTGCCAAAAGACAGGTACTTTACTCCCAAGCAAAAAGTACATTTTTGACCAAACCTCGTAGGCGACTGGTACAATTAGATATGTTCTGATTGCAATTTAGATTTTTAACCATGCAAAACTTTTTATTAGGAATAACTTTTATTTTTTTATTCATAATAAAAAGCTTTCCATATGACGCCAACTTACGTAGAAACACTGTATATTACACATTATCAAGTTTCGGGAGTGATATATTTTACAAGAGTGGGAAGCCAAGTTACCACGAACGTGAAAATGTCGACGTGTGTCATGTATAAGATTTTTCCTAAGACCAATAGTACATTACAAAATTACAAACCGGGATGGAAAGTGTTTAAGTACTGTCGACAGAAAGGGATGGAAACAGCAATTATCAGTTAGTTAATTTCAAAAAAAAATTGTTGAATTTTTGTTTAGGATTTTAGTTTTATGTCTGGATTTTGGTAATTTGTTGTAAAATAAATTAAGTAGTTAGGTTTTGATTGTATTATTTAGTAATTATCTACTTTGATTCTTTAGGTATATTAGGTAAATAGGTGTTTGTATTTTATAAAATTGAATTTAAAAAATAATAATTTGTTAAATGGTATTCATTGGACTTAACATGTAATTAAATTAAACATTTTATTATTATCGGGCATTTCTTTTGTCTATAAGTTGTATTTTTCTATTTTTTTATTGTATTAATTAGGTCTTTAAAAAATTTACTATTTTTGACAAATTTACGGTTTTTAAACAGTTTAACAGCTCTTTCGGATCACTATCCTGATTGACAGCAGCGTTGGCGTCGTCGCTATCATTGTTGGGGCGTCTTATGTTGCCTAACACTGGAAAGGCGTCATTGTAGTCTTCGAACTGCGGGGTGCAGGGTTGTAGAGGGTGGGGCCTTGGTTTGCCCATAAAGATGGACCACTTGCCATGGCCAAACATGCTGGACCACTTGCTCCGGCCTTCAACCACGGATTTTCTTTGGGGGTTGGTGCTGGTACATATCTCTTCATTTTTTGGTTTTGGTTTTTTTTAAATTTTGTTTATTTTAAACAAATATACCAAACAGGCGTCGTTGATAGATTTGCGGTCACATTTACAGTTAGCAGTTGTTGTTCTTTTTTGTGCATGTTGTTGTAATGTGCTGTTGTGCATAGTGCATGTCGCTTGAGGTCCTATTGCACTGGATTATGGGTCTTAAGGTATGTTTTCTCTTCCATCTGATAATTACATTATCTAATATTTTTTAGTTTAGCAGAATTGTATGGTCTATCAAAAACAAAACTGTAGGTCGATGTGTAGGAACTTGTCAGCCCTGAGAAAGAACTTTTGTGAGTATTTACAAATGCCATTGTGATGATTCCAGTAAAAGTTAAGTCGAGAAAACAGATTTTTTTCTTTGGCCTTATTTAGGTGTATCTTTCGTAAACCATGTCGTTATTTTGGCGCAAAATCTTTATTACAATAATATTTAAAATAATAATAAAAATTTTGGCAAAAAATAAATAAAAAGCAGGCTAGGAAACTCAAGAGGTAGGCATTTTGATGATTATTTTTTTACAGATACTTTTTATTTCAAAATAGTAATTTTGACTAACTTCTGCTATTGGCGTGTTACCTGTGCTGTAATTGAGCTCGAAAATGACGTCACTTAGGGAGGTAAATACATTATCTCCCCATCTCTTTGTCTTGACAGCGTGCTGCCTGTATAGGTGTTTTTGGGTTTTTTTAATGTTTTGTTTACTGACGTTAACTTGGTCAAAAAACTACTTGCAGTTTATGCATGTATTTCTTGTCTCAAACAAGACCTTTTCCACTGTAGGCCTTAGCTCTTCTGTGGGGGAAGGGGGTTATTTTTAGTCTTAGTTCACCAGGAGTTTCTTTGGGACTTTCTTCGTTGAAGCCTTTTAAACTTAAAATATTTGAATCGCTGTCGGAGCCTAAATCTGCTGTAAGGGTTATTTCTGGCAGAAGGGTGAGGTTTCCCTCGGTTGTTGTTGTAATTTTGTGTCTTTTTGTGATGTGCGTTATGATGGTTTTTACTTTTGGCCGCTTGTTGTCGAGTTGTAAAAATTTCTGCAAGGATCGCAAACTTTGGCATTTGTTAATAGGACATCTATATAATGGGGTGATTTACACCCTTTATCGTTGAACTTGTTGCCTATCTTTTGCTTCAAGGAAGTCTACAGTGGTTTTATAACACTTTATGATTTTGCACCCCTGTTGAGGGGTTGGGTTTTAAGAGGGTGGATTTTCACTTCCTCTTGCTAGCATTTTTTTTTGGAGTATTGTTCATTATGCATATGTATAAGATAAGCTTCCAAAAGAAAGAAAATATGTAGATAAATCATTTAAACTTTTGCAAGAGATTTTATGAAAACTCAACCTCATTAAAAAAAAATATTTACCATAATTTGTATTGAACAGTTTGCATGGCGGCGGCGGGCCAGCGGCAAAACGGTAGCGCAAAACCCAACCTTCAAGGTTAAATTAAAATTATAAATTATGAAGCAACACCTCCGGAGGTCAGGTACCACTAAAATTATCTCCTCTTTAAAGATCTTTTTTAAATTTTACTTAGCCTAATTATTTTTTTAGTTATAGCTACTAACAAAGACATTGTTTTTTTCTTCGTTTTTTGTTTATAACTATTTCAATTTTGAAGTAGAGGATTATTAAAAAACTCCCCTTTTTCAAAATTTGTTTGACTCTATAATACAAAGCACCGTGTTTTTACGATTACAAGAACTATTTTTTTTTGCAGAAATCTCACTTTTCGACTAGACTATAAAGAAGAAAGAAATTAACTTAAAAGTGTTTTCTAATAGAAACCGTATATATCTTCATTTAAGTTGGCGTTTTATTACCCTCAGTAAAGCGGTCCCCCGTTGCTATCGCATTCATTAATTTAAGAAGGGTAAGGTTGCCTCTACAGACCATTAATTTTGAATAATAGTTAATGCCCTACGGGGATTTTTTTACTTGTTATATAAAGTAAACTTTTTTTTTTGCAATAATTTAATAAAGGGTGATATAAACCACAATGTCATTAAATTATTTTTTGGGTAATATGATCTGTGAAACATAAACATATTTCAAAGTAAAATGTAGATGTGTAAAATATTATGTTTATAACTTAAAATTTTATGGTTTTCAAGTATTTTGCATGCACATATATTAAACATGTTATGACTTTTTTTGCTTTGACTGTTAGCCTATTGTAGAAAAAAAATAACCATACCCAGTTTGTCCTTTTTAAAAGTAAAAATTGGCTATACCCTATTAATTTATTAATAAATATTGAAGGATTAGTAAAGTTGTAATAGTTATTCCTGAAAAAATATATACAGTGCATTCAAATTAAAACCAACAACCCCGTATAATTCCGTTATTTGTACACTTATAAAAAAAATCGTAATACACCCTATTTTTAATTTTTAAAGAAACACATTTTTATAATATTTTTTTTTCTAAATACACCTTTGACGTGTACCCAACAAAACAGATCATTAAAAACTTAAAAGAAAAATACTTGTTCAGGGTTATTCCTTCCACCCACCAATACAAACGTCATAATTTCTAAAAATACTTATCCTTGAGGTTTTTAAATTCTCTTTTAAATGTGTTTTAGTTTTTTGTAAATCGGTTAAGTAGTTTTCAAACAAAACTAACCAGAACTTAATTACCGGGTGCCCTAGCCAGTCGCTATTATCTATTTTTTTTTTAAGTAATTAAATAAATTTTGATAACCAGTTATATTACAAAAAGGGTCCATTATTTCATGAATTTTTTTATTACCCTCGGTTAAATGCTACACCCAATATATTTTGACCAATTTTACTAAATAATAAAATTCTATGTACAACTAAATTGCATATGCTATTTATGATATCTTACCTTTAAGTATTTTAAATATTTAATTTAAAACTGTAACTTTTGGACTAAGAAATCCTGAAAAAATAGATAAAACTTTGTAGTGTAGATTAAATATTAAAATTTTAAAACATTTAAAGGTTTAATGTAAAGAAGTAGCAAATGCGGTGTCATTGTACTCGAAATCCCTTTTTGTATATAGGTAAGTAAAAATATACCAGGTGTCTCACTTAGATTTCAAAATTTTACATTGTTTTCGGTTTAAACTGAAAGTAATAAAAAAACAAATGAATTCGTAGAACATGCGTATTTATGTAATACACCCTCATGCCAAATTTATATCAATACTACAAAATATAATAAAGTTATAGGGTAAGCCATCGGCTAGAAATATTGAGTATTTGGAATTTTTTTTAAATAACGAAAGTCGGAACTCATACCGTTTTTCTTAAAATAATTTTTTCAAAGGAAAAAGATTGTGGAAAGCAAAAGAAAACTTTTTGTACTTTTTATTTCTTAGAAAAATGTGGACAACCAAAAATAATGTTCCTTGCCGCGAAAAAAATCATCAAATACTCACCTTTTGCCTATGAGTGTCCAGATTTTGCAGGGCGGGGTCACATTCAACCTCTGGGCGTCACATTTGAGAATAACCTTAGCTGACATAAACACATTGTATCTGTAGCCACCGCGGCTTCAAAAAAGCTGGATTTCTTTTCCGAGCTAAAAAGTATTTGTCTCCTTCCAATTTATACACTTTGTATGTGTCCCAAATTCGACCCTCTCTGGAATACTGTTCTCATCTCTGGGGAATGGCATCCCCTACAACTCTCAGTATTCTTGATGCCATTTAAAGAAAAGCTGTTCGTCTTATTTATGATCCGTTACTTACTCAGAGACTCCCTTTTCTTGCCCATCGTCGAGCTGTGGGAGATCTATCGCTCTTTTATAGATACTTTTACGGCTTCTGCTCCGACGAATTATCCAGTATAGTCTATCTTGCAGCTTCCACTCTTGATGCCGCACGTATGCATCCCTATAGGGTCCAATTGGACAGGCCCCGAACTTCCCATTTCGTTCGTTCTTTTATCCCTAGATTTTCTAGACTGTGGAACCTACTGCCAGCGGAGGTCTTTCCTTTTTCCCCAAATCTTCAAGTTTTTAAGTCCCGTCCTCTTACCTTGCTTAAGACACGGTAGCAAGTGGATTGTCCAAAGCTAAAAAAAAAGAAAAAAATGGGTCTCCACCTCCAAACGCAGATTTTTCTCACTATATTATATACTTTCTATGGTCGAAGGCCCCACTTTTCTTCACATTTTTTTTTGGCAAATTTTAGTTACTAACCACAAAAACAAGAGAATATATTTTTCCGAAAAAAACAAAACGTTTTAGGGCCCGGAGCGGACCGCCCCACCCCCTGCTCACCCTCGCTACGCTAGTGCATATGCAGGGTGTCCAGAAACTCTAAAGACAAACCTTAGGGGGTTCAGATTCTGTTGACGAAATTGAAAGATATTTTTAAAATATTTAAAATATAAAAAATAATAAATAATATTTTTACTTTTATAATAATTACTTTATAATTAGTTATAAGCAATATGCCCATATTCAGTAATAGTTTGTATTTGTTAACCGTTTTAAAATTAAAAGGAATTTAATACCATTTTGGGTGTCTGCCCGGGTGGCACCTTTAAGGGGCGGCAAAATAAAGCATGACCGAAGTACATTAAACGGTGAGCACGTGCTTTTACGATCTGGATTTATTATAAACTAAGCGACGCCTACCCACTTTATTGAGCGTTAATTATATTTTTCTTTGAATCATAATAAAATATAGCCTATAGTACTCCTGAGTAGTGTAGCTTTCTAATTGTGAAAGAATGTTTATGATTAGTTTAGTATTTCCGAAGATTAGCGGCTACAAACAAACAAACAAACAAAGTTACAAACTTTACCTTTTTAAGATATTAGTATAGATAAGGCGCCAACTGAAAGACAAGAACTTTTTTAATTTTTTTCCTTTTCAACTTTCTTTCTCCACAAAAAATTCGGAGGCGGCAGAGGGCAGTTTTTGCCCTGCCTTCAAAAAAAAGAAAGATCCGGGGTTGTCCTGTTATTTAAAAAATAAGACATATTAGACTAGTGCCAAAGCCTTTAAAAAACGTAAAGAGTGAAAAAATACTGTAGAATAAAACCTATTGAAAAAGGTAGAGAATATAAAAAAGTAGAGAAAAATAAATTCCAGGCGATTTAAGGTCGGAAATGGGAAAGGAGGGTTGGGTTAAAGTGTAAATTACGGTTTTTTTCGATTGCCTGCAAAACTACAAGTCCTATGACAAAAAATTTAAATTTCAAGTTACAGGCAATAAATAGATCTACAACTTTTGTATTTACGCTCACCAAATTTATGTGAAAAATTCAAATATTCAAGTTTTCAGATTTTTTTTATTTTTATATTTTACGAAAAATAAATTATTTTTACACAGTTTGGTGAAAACATATCCCCGCTTATCCCAAATACACTGTAGTTTTTTGGTTTAAAATATTATTCTTTTCACAATATTTTGACCTAATATCAAAAAGTACCCCCATTTTCAATCAAAAATTCACGTGTCAAATCGCTATTTTTCAAAAAACCGGTGGTCGTTTTGTTCTTTAAAATCTCTACTTTCTAATAGTGTAAACAAACTTAACTTTACAATGGTAAGTGTTATTGGAAACTGCAAAAAAAAACTCCCATCCGATTTTTTAAAATTATTATTAGACAAGGCTCGATAGTTTTTAAAACCAAAAAAATATAAAAGGATAAAACCCAATAAAAAATGTAGGGAAAATAATAAAAATAAATGAAAAAGACTATTACAGGCGATCTGGGGTCGAAAAGTGAATGGGGTTTTTAAGAGTTAAAAACTTATTTTTGCTCTTTATACGTTAACTGTCATATTTTAATTTTTTTAAAAGGAAATACCTGCAGATTATGCACACGTTACACTACCGTTATTAAAATATTATTATTCGGTTTACTAAAAATATTACTAAACTATTTTAAGGTATACATATGTCAATACAAATGTTTACTTTTCTTACTGATGACTTAAGAGTTAAAAGTAGAGTGATGATTAGCTAGCTTTCACCCACTCACTTGCATTTAACGTTAATTTAAATTTGTACAAGTTGGTGACATTTTGAACATCCTGCTTTATTTAAAGCTATAGACAAAAGAGCAAGCACATTTTTCTTAATTACAATATAAACAACCATAACTTGATTTTTTTATGACACCTACTTGATTATAAAACTAAAAATAAAACTAATAAAAAATTGATTAAAAAAAATACATTGTAGTAGGTACGTTAATATCTTTTAATATTGCTGATACTACTTATTTTAAGGCATTATTAATAAAGCAAAAAAAAAGAAAAATAAATTTATTATTTAAAGTAAAGGAATATTAGGTTGTTTTTAATTTGTAACCCGGACAATTCAACAAGAGTAAACTAAGCCATTTAACAAACAAGGGTATTTATTAATAAAGGCGATTAATGATCAAGGCCATATAACAAGCCCGCTAGGCTAGCGGGCTAAAGGTTAATATCATTAATTGTCAATTTATGCCCAAGTTAGGTAAAGCATATTTTTATAATTTTTTCAATTTAAAAAAAGGGGTAATTTAATTTTTATACGAGTGACAACGCTACAAATACAATACAAATAGACTAAATGTTTAGTTCTCCTTGTCTGGTTAAAATGCCTATCGTATTATAATGTTTGTCGTCTATTAGTAAATAATCATACTTTGTTTTAACGTATTCTAGCCACCGATCAGGCCCGTTTAATTCTGATTTTATCTTAATTAAAAAAACAAGTTTGTTAGAAGTTAGTTAATTACCAATAAGTCAATATTTTACGAACTTTAACCAGTCTGGCTGTCACCTGAACAATCATTAAACTGCGGAATTTTGTGTCATCCGCATTGCACTCTTCAATGTTCTTTTTTGCGCATGATTTAAATTCTAAATCACGAGTTTCAAATAATGTCACTTTTGGATTTAAAGTTGTTTCTCTTTTCTCTTACTATTTTTATTGAGTATGGTCCAATTATTAGGTCTGCCATGATGAGATGTAGAGATGATAACTCCTCTTTAATTTTAATAAAATTAATTTTAGGATGCCAGATCATGACCATCTATTTCACATTACATTCTCCTTGGTTTTAAATTAGTTGCTTACACCCTAAACTTTATTTTTCCAGCACGAAAGATTTTTACTTGGTTTATTGAAGGGATAAAACTAATCTGTCAATATGTCGAAACCTGAGGGATGCAGGAAATTAAACTCTGAGTCACGTCCCTTCCTCGAAAACAAACATTAGCCGTTATGTTTTATTTTTAAGATGCCTAAGCAACTAATTTTTCTCCTTAGTGGAAAAGTATTTACCAAAAAGCAATATATTTACTTTAATTTAAATAACTAATAAAAAATGTATATGAAATTTAATAATACCATTTATTTATTAGTACCGTTCGCATTAAATCTGGGTACTAGTGAATTTAAGTACTCTTATATTTTAATTTTCGTTTATTAGTTAAAAACAGTCAGTAAATTACGTTTTTTTTTTTAAAGATAGGACATACTCTACAGTAAACTGGGCGAAATAAAACCACCTTTTTTTAAATACAGGGTTAGTAGAAAAAACCGGTACGGTTGATTATCTCAGCAACCTTCAAATCAACACCGACTCCACAGAAAGCCTATCAACTACATCCAATATGGCGGCGCTACTAGTCGAGTAGTGTATAATAAACTGTCGTTCTTTAGTACTTAAATATTTGTTATTGGGCATGTTTATCGTAATCAAAATATTTTTTATGATATTTAATCGTAAAATATTAGATATTATACAGTGGGTCTGATAAAGTTGGAATCATATGGAACACTTTTTTATTATTCATTTTCGAAAAAAAAATATTTATACAAAGTTCTGCATGGTCTAAAACTTAATATGCAATTATTAAATTTAAATTTTCTTTAGTCTTATACGAGATATGTTAAAAAATAGAATTTTGCTCAAGAGTAAAGTACCTTAATTTTTGACAAAATCAGAAAGTGCTATTAAAGAAAGTTGTTCAGAATTAATGAGCATGTACAAATATGAAATTACAGCAATTAAGCATAAGCATTCAGATTTGGTGAAAAACGCTAAAATTGTATCCTGCCAGAAAAGTAATAATAATTTATATGGAAGGAATTTTTATACTAAACTGCTGTAACTGCATATTTGTACGTCTTTTTTTTACTTTTTTAAATAAAATTTTTTGATATTAAAAACTAAGGTACTTTACTGTTTGAGCAAAATTTATATTTTTTGACATATCTCATATAGGATTTAAAAAAATAATAAAATTTGATAACTGCATATTGACTGAACTTTTTTCCCAAAATGAATAATAAAAAAGTTTTCCATATGGTTACAACTTTATCAGACGCAGTGTATAATCCAGTTAATATTAATTTTAGCCTTTAAACAAAAAAGTGCATAAAAAAATTTATAGAAAAAGAAATTGACATACTTACCAAAGCAGTATTAATTTTTAGGTCTAATTTCGCATTACATTTTACACTGCTTTTATTTTAAACATGTAGACTATAAAAATTTTAGATAGATAGATAGATAGTTTATATTACCAAAAAGAATACATTGTCGTACATAGGTTCGTCAGTAAATATAGTTAAATATTAGCAGTATATTTCTATCTGTTTTGTTCGAATATTTTCGAATGTAGAATATATTATTAATGTAAATTTAACATTACAATTAAATACATATTATGTTTTTACTTACAATGTTCACAAAATTTAATAGATGATTAAATTTAACATACATTCTGAGCTTGATATGTATTTATTTTACTTTATTGTCTATAATAATCCAAAAGGATATGACAACGTCAAAAAATAAAAATTAGTGCTATAATTAAAAATGTACAATAATATTGTTTTAACAATCTTAAGTTTATACAAAATAAAATAAAATGCTAGACAAACTAATGTACTTTAAAACAGATTACAAATCACACAACCCCACCAAATTTGTTTTTACCATACTTGAGCACGTATCATCTGAAAATAAATACTAATATTATAAACTAACTTATAAACATTAAAAATATGTTATGCGAACTATTTATTCTTTTTTGTTGCCAGATTTTATCCGCTTCAATTGAGGCATAATAATTTTTTGTTTGGCAAATTTTTTAAAAATAGATTTGAAAATTTGAATAATAGTTCTTTAACTATATAATTTGTGTCATTTTTTGACAATTATGTCCCAAAAATAAACTTTAATCTACACCAGGGGCGGCCATAGGGGGGACCAGGGGGCCATGGCCCCCATTTAATGCCACATCCTTTGTATTTCATACATATGTAATGGCAAATATGGGCATTTTGAGCATTTAATGATGATATGGTCCCCCTTCAGGGCTGGCCCGGGGGTGAGGGTGATCATGGAATTGAAAAGTGAGAAGTAAGGACCTTCTTTTTTTTAAAAATAGGTGGAAGTTTTTTTGTAATTTTATAAATTAAAGAATAAAAAAACAACAAGAAAAATAGGTAAGGGACCTTTTTTTTTTTTGCTCTTTAAAAAAATTGAAAATTTTGTTTCTTTGTAGGGGCGCCAAGATTTTTGTTGTTTGTTTTTGGCACCTCACACACTTTTTCTCGCCCCCCTCAGAAAGTCGATATGGGCGCCCCTGATCTACACCATTAATATTATTAAGAGACAGAACTGTAACAATTTCTCTATGGTTCTGTTCTCTTAAAAAAACTAATGTTTTGGTTAATAGTTTTTCTATAGTCATATACATATAAGCTGCACATATCACAACGTCATGGTTAGGGTAGCATAATCCACCCCTGCCGTTTGCAGGAATAAGAGTAGTTGGATCCAAAGGTTAGGGAATTTTTAAATTTTTAATTGGAATATCCTATTTTTTATTATTGTAATCAATTGTATCAACTTTATTATGACCCAATATTATCGTTTTTTAATCCTGTCAATTTCGGAGATATGGCACCATGCTTTTTCGAAATTAATACAAAAACGGCTACGTATGGTCAATAATCTAAAAAAGTTTTAAGCAATATTTGTCAAAATTAGTACAGGGCTGAAACCTAAACTTTTAAATTCATGATTTTTGCGACGTTTTCAAGATCCTTTTAAAAACAGTCAAGGAAAGGAAATAAAAACAACTATGAAACATTGCAAATGCAATTCCAGAATTTAAAATGTACATTTATTTTCCTGTACTAATTTTACTGAATTTCGGTTGGATCGTTTTTGAGATAGTTGACCATACCTGATCGTTTCTGTATTCAAGCCTAATGCCATATCTTTAAAATTGACAGGAGTTAAAAGACGATAATATCAGGGCATATTAAATTTGACACAAGCAATTGATAACAATAATAAAAAATAGGGTATTCTATTTCAATATTTAAAATTTCCCAACCTAGAGAAAAAGCCATAAATTTGGCAACCTTGAAAATATAATTTTTAAATTTTTCATGTTTAGTTACCCCTTTACACAAAATTTGGTTCATTTATGTTTAACTTTTGCTAAGATAATCCACCGTTCCGTTTTTTTACTTACCCTGCATATCTAAAATATTGTTTAAGGACGATCCCATAAAATCACTTTCCTTAGGATTTTTTTTTAAACTTCGAATACACATACTTATAAGGGTCCTCCATACATTGGATTTTTTTAATAGGCCTTGCGGGACTAAATTTCAAGTTATAAGCTTTTAAAATTTGCATATTTACCATTTAAGTCCTATCCTGACGGACGTTTTAGGGCACGTTTAATTAAATATCATTTTAACTTAGAACGTTTAGCAAAAACTGAGAATCAATAATTAAGGATATAACAAACGTTTTTCTTAAAAAATATGAGCGGTACTTGTATTTGAGGTTTCTTCTAAAGGTTCATTTTTTCGAGATAAAACTGGCTTTTTAAATTTCAGGCCAGCTATAAGAAAATGGAATTACATGGCTGTTTTCTTTCTGGATATGTATAAAGATATTAATTTCCGCTGTATTTACAGTAGTTTTGTGGCACAAAATGTAGCATGTTAGCATGTCAAACTTATCTTCATGGCTATAATGGCCATCCTGCATATTCGACCGTCATAATACAATAAGATTTTAGCTATTCACCAATAAACAATAATAGAGACAACATTAAAAATAAGAACAATTGCTCTACAACCAACAAATCGACAAACAGGGTAATAACGACAAGTACTATTTTATTATGATATTAAATTATGTTACAAATACGGTAACAGGCATTAACGTACAAGCATTTGTTTGCAAAGCCTACTTAAAAATAATTTTAAAAAAATTGAAAAATTGCAATTTTTCTTTTAACCAAACATTAAAATATGACATGTGATACATCGATGAATTTGTAATAAGAAATGGGATCAGATACAGGGAGTAATTTTTTTCGAGCCATATAAAAAAATAAAGTTGATAATGGTTTCTTGAAAACGAAACGTCCAGTATAAAATCTAAAAATACCATTATGTAGTAGCTAAAAAGTGCCAATGAAAAAGTGTTATTAGTTTTTGTTATATCTCTTCAAATAAAGTCAGAAAAAAATAAAATCGATATAGTCAAATTTTGGTGTTTGCCAAATATCTCAGCAGGCCATGAATTTTTTTAAAGTTTTTAAATGGCATGTAAATAGGCTGTAAAAAACACAATTTTTTCCTAATTTAACCTAAGCTGTATCTTTAATAGTTACTGAGATTCCCATGTTTAGGATCCTTATCTTGGACACACTGTATATCGTAAAAAAGTATAAACAAATAAAAACAAAAATGTGATGCTCAAATAAAACTTTTGCTATTTTTATGAATTTTAGATGGGAATGCTCAGTCAATTTTAAAAGGCTTTTATTGAACTGACATTTTAATAAGTTTTTAAAAGTTGTAGCATAATTAACAGAAATAATAACAACATTACCACTACCGAGGCAACCAACAAGAACTTTTACTCCTTTATTGATGCCTATTTGAAAATACCCAGGTTTTGCAAATCCATTTGATAATGCCAATATTGTTAAAATGGTCTTATTGTTTTGGATTGTTAGTCTTTTCCACGCCTTAAAATTAAATCTAAAAATTAAAATTTAAAACAAAGTGTTTAAGAAGGCCCAAAAAACGCGCAAATTTTTTTGTTGTTGGTTTGTAATAATCATTTTTATTTTTTTAAATAGCCCTTATGCGGTTATAATTTTTCTTAATTCTGTTTATTATTATTTTATGGCTACTTTTATTATTAATATTAAAATTATAATAAAAATAAACTTTACCAATATGTTTGTTTTGTCATGGCACGCTTGATCCCAAAAATTTAATTGCTTTTTTAACGAATTTGGTAAAGAACGTTGTTTTTAAAATAAGTTTTAAACGAATCAAGATATGCAGTTTTTGATATTTTTGTTACAAATTTAATTGGGTTTCTTTCTTAAAATTATATAATTATAGCATTTTACTTACAATTTAAAAAAAACATTTAAAAAACCCTAGACTTGTTAAACAGCGCCCTTTAGCAGGAATAACAAAGGGCAATATAATATGTTTGTTTTTCCAAATCAGCAAATTGTCTTCTTTAAAAGAAAACTAAGTTTGGTAAATTCTGGTAGACAAACCAAAATTATAAGCCTTTTAACCAGTAAAACTTTACCCATTTTTACAGCCCTTATTTTACAAGATATAAGAAAAAGTAATAAACCAATAAAATGCAAAATTGTAATAGCAATACTTGGTAATATTGTTTTTTTAACATGTACTGGGTAATTAAAAAAACATTATTATACATGCATATAGCTGTTACATCCCTAGCGGTATTCTTAGGAACTTGACAATAATTTCCAGGGGTCTCTTATTCACCTTTAATAAACCTATGGTAAGGGCAACCTATTCACCCTTAATAAAATACCCTGTATATTTGCACACCAAATTTAGACCAGTATTTATCAATGAAGTAAATGTTCTTAGTATTTTAGCTTCCTAAAATACTTATTTTCTATGAAATTTTGCCAAGAATATAGTTATGAATGACTAAACTTTCAGCCAGATGTCTTCCATAAATATTTCAGTAGCTTTTCCGGAACAAGAAAAAGTAAACACCGAGACATTACAGTAAGACTTGTAAACCATTTAGCGGAAATGGTGATTATTGCAAAATTGTATTTTTGTCACAACGAGAATTTAGAAGGTTTTTATAGATTTACTGAAATTTAAAACTTATTTAGTTTTAAATAATATTTAAATAAAAATAATTAAATATCATATGATTTAGAAAAAAAATTAAGGAGCAAGGTTTTATTAACAATTACAAAGACTCTCCAAATAATTTCTTTAAGCAATTTTATGTCGTGCAAATATACAGAGTGTCTCTGAAACATGCAAAAAATGTAACAACAAATACCTGACGCTAAAATATGGCAATCTAACCAACTTACCTTGGTCTAAGAGTTTATGATTTGGGAGATACAAGGTGTTAAACATTTATTCTGGTTTTGGTTTAAAAAAATAATTTTATTAATAATAAATGTATTGTCACAATATTTAGCTAAAGAAGGTTTAAGGAGATGGCAAGTAAGAACCTGCTATCTTTGTTGTAAACTCTGCGGTACCTTTCACAAATTAAAAACTAAATAACTTTTTGAGCCACTCTGTATGTAACATTTAAAAAAATACCACGTGTTTAACATAGTTTATATAAAAAAGTTAAAAGGTAATTTAAGCAGCCGCAGATATCACGATTAAAACCTTCCATTTCCTGTATGCCAAGTATTAGCTAAAAATAAAAAAAAATGATTTTTTACCACTTTGTGTCTGAAAAGTGGCGGTGGCTGTGGCAGCCAATAAAACGACTGATAGCGCAAGCAGCTTAAGAAGAGAATAATTTCAGTATCTTTGTGCTTTTTAGTTTCCTTCGACCTGAAAAGTAAATAATTATTTTATCTCATGTTCTCAACATTAAAAAGCCTTCCTTACCCAAGCTGCTAACTTTGGTTGTTATTATCTGGCTGCGCCAAATATTTGCTTTCGCAGCCAACCTGCTACAGCTAGGCAGCTTTGTTCGCGGCAGGTCAAAGGATTTACTTTATGAGGCCTGCCGCGCACTAAGCAACCTGGTTGTAGCAGCTAAGCTGCAGAAGCCTGCTTAAATTCATAATTGAGAAGGTTATCTGCAAACCGCAGTTTTTGACAAAATCAACAAAACCGAGTTATGTATTGAGTATCATATTTTGAATAGTGTTCCATGGCCAAACTAAAGATTTTCTTAAGTAACTGTATTCATTCTATCCCAAGTTTTTAAAAATGTTTGATATTTTATTCAAGTGCGTAACAAAAAGCTGTTTTTCTTAAAATAATCCCTTATGCAAAATGTGCGGTTAGCGGATCACCTCCACAACTTAAATTAGGAAAACGAACTTAGCAGCCAACTGTCCTCGGCCTCTTATTTCTTTTTGTTTCTTTTAACTTAAAAGAAGATAAATATTGCGTGTCCCAAATTCAGCTGACATGAACAAACTAAGACAAATATGGGCTGCGAAAACCAATATTTGGCACAGCCAGTTGACATTAGCCCAATTTAGCAGCTAGTGTTCTCTTATTTATGTTAGGTGTTTAAGATGAACGTAGAAAACACAATAAGTATTTACTTTTAAGTCGAAAAGAAAACGAAAAAGAAATAAGACGCAATTTTTTTACGAATGCCTGCGCGATCAGCTCGTTTCAATTGGCTTCCACAGCCGAGAATAGTTGGCTGCCTAGTGCGTTCGCCTAACTTCTGGATTTAAGTAGGCTTTCGCAGCCAAGCTGCTAAGTGCGAGGCAGGCCTTAAAAGTTAACATTTAATTCTTAAAGAATTTAACTTTATATTTACATAGTTACTATACTTTTACATTAACACAGTTTTTGCCGATTTTAATTTTTAATTAACAAAAATATGCTTGGTGAGAACGAAATTACTATCCGGCAATTTATTTTTTCGGAGCAACCGTATAATTTTCAAATTTTGAAACGTTATATTGTATCATGTATATTAAGCCGTGTCCTCACTTTGTAGCATGTTACAGAAACTTGTTGCTGATACATGTTGAAAAACAAATAACTTGTTGCTTTTTATAATTTTTTAGAAACTTGTTAGATAACATTGTTGATAACAGTGTTAAGTAGTGTAATAATAGACCTTTGCTTTAATAGGCTTCTATTTCGTATAACTTGACATATATAACATTGACAAAACTAACTGGTATTACCAATTTAAAAACAGGTAAATATACAGTAAAGGTTAAAAGAGCAATTATATCACATTCTCCCATACTTCATTTTTTTTACATAATCCTCCAAATACTTGGGAGATTGTCTTGGTCTTGAAGATCTTCATTTCTCCATTGTAGCATCGCCATTGTTATTGTCATATGTTTCAACTGTATTAGATTGAATCTCCGTTTGTTCGGCGTCTGAGTTTATTAAAGGTTGTTCTAAGTTTAATAAAGGTGGTTCTGCGTCTCCTGAGTCTAATAAATTGATATCTGCTCTTGGCGCTAGATTTTTAACAGAAACTGTATTTTCTCTGCCGTCTTGATGTCGAATTAGTGCGAAATCAGGATTGGCCTCTACGAGTTCGACTTCTTCCACTAAAGGATCGTATTTACTTTGACGTACACTTTTCCTTAATAAAACAGTATCCGACAGCTTTAACCATAAAGGGACGGAGGTGCCGCTAGTCGATCGTCTCTGGTAATTAAATAGTCGTTCGTGAGGAGTACAATTTGTCGCTGTACAAAGTAAACTTCTTATAGAATGTAAAGCATCTGGCAGAACAATTTCCAATTGAGAAGGCTTATGATTTCTGGATTTTACTGCACGATTTATAGCTTTTCATATTATACCATTGTAACGTTCTACTGGTCCATTCCCATCAGGATTGTAAGGTGTAGTTCGACTTAAAGCTATTCCTCGAAACTCTAGGTATGACAAAAATTATTTGGAAGTAAAAGATGTACCACGATCTGAACGTATATATTCCAAATAAAGAGAACAGATGATTTAGACATTCTATAACCGTAGTAGATGATGTTCTTTGCATGGAAATGCAAACGAAAATCTGGAAAATTCATCGAATATAGATAGTATATATATATTTTGCCTTGAACTAGATACCGGACCTTTGAAATCAATGTTTAGTCTCTCAAACGGTAGAGTTGCTTTTATTAAATGAGCTCCCACATTCTTTTGAAATCTAGGTTTGATCTCAGCGCAAATGGGACATTTAGATGTAATTTGTTTTACATCTTTCATGGAATACGGTAAATTTCTAATTCTGACAAAATAATACATTCGGGTTATTCCAGGATGGCAAAAAGACTGATGTAATTCGAATAGTTTGTTGTTTTGAATTGAACTACAGATTCCTGAAAAGGCGTCAGCAGCTGCATTATATTTCCCAGGTCTATAAACAATGTCATAACGTTCTAAATGCCAACGCATAATCTTATCATTTTTGATTTTACTGGAGTGTTTTGTGTTAAACATATAAGAAACCGACTTTTGGTCTGTGATAAGTTTAAAATGACGTCCTATTAAAAATGTCTCCACTTTCGTAGAGCTTCAACACAAGCATATGCTTCTTTCTCTACGGATAAATGTCTTTTTTAGTTTCCGATAATGTTCTAGATAAAAATGCAATGGGTCTTCCTAACTGGCTAAAAGTAGCAGCAATCTCAAAATCTGAAGCATCAGTTTCAACAATTAAAGTTTCTTTTCTGTATATTGTACATGAAAGTAAGTTTGCTATATTTGTTTTTAGTTTTTCAAAATTAGTAACAATACTTGGTGATACCGAAAAAGTTTTGCAATTAAATAGACTTCTGATTTTATTTACAAAAAAATTGTATCCATCTGGAATAATGAGAAAACATGCCCACAACTCTTCGAAGACTAGGTGCATGTTGAGGAATAGGTAAATTTAAAAGTGGTTTTAATCTGTCAGGATCAGGCTTTAAGGTTTTGTTTTTAATTGTGTAACCTAACAGATTTATTGATCTTTTATTATTTTTGCGTTTATTTTCATTTAATGTAGGGGAATATTTCTTAAAAGCAGCCAAACATGATTCCAGATTCAAGTCATGACTTGCTTGATTTTCTCCACATACTGTAAATCATCAAGATATGCGAAAACACCTTTCGGATTTTCTGTAGTTATAATGGAGTCGATTACTCTTTAAAAACAAGAAACACCGTTGGTTACTCCAAATGGGATTCATCGGAATTGATAAAGACGTCGTCTCTCTTCAAAAGCTGTAAAATTTTTATCATTTTCTTTTATTATAATCTGATGATATGCTGATTTTAAATCAATAGTGCTAAATATTTTATACTTGAATATTTTTGAAACAAGAGATTCTATATTGGGAAGAGAATATGCATCAAGTAAGGTAAACCTGTTTATAGTTTGAGAATAGTCGATTACCATACGACGCTTTCTATTTTCATTCTGCGTAATTATTACTTGAGCTCTTCATGGTGATGTACTTTCTTCTATTATATCTTCTTCAAGTTATTTCTTTACTTCTCTGTGTATAAACATTATATCATCATCTGAATATTGGCGGGACTTTGTTGCTATAAGCCTGCAGTCTTCAGTAAGATTTTCAAATAAAGATGGTGAATCTACATTTGCTTCAGTTAAACAACAAATTGATAAAGGAGGCTTGGGTCTTCCAAAATTACATCCACTCGATTATGTTACTTCATAATATCGTGACCAACTATTAAAGTCATAGATTTGAAAGAACAAAATTTTAAAATTTATGTAATTTTCGTTGAGCATCTTGAGATTTATAAAACAATATCCTTCAAGCAGTGATAAACAAGAAGTAGATGCCATTAAAACTTATTCTTTACATTTAAAAATTTTAAGAATATATTTTTTGCAAAATGTATATCCAAAAGCTATCTGAGATTTCAGTGTCTATTAAAGCATTTGCGGCAATGCCATTTACACTAACTTCTACCAAGGCTTTGGAAAGACAATAAGGCAACTTTGGAGATAGAGAAGCAATGACAAAAGTTAAAGCTGAAGTTGATTTATTTCTAGTTGTTTTGGATTTCATACAGACTTTTGACAAATGTCCCAATTTTTGACAAAATATACAGGTTTTATCTCGTGCTGGACACAAAGTACGTGGGTGTCTTGGATTTCGCACAAAAATAACATGTTTGAGAACGTACGGCAGCTGCAGATGTTGATTGCTCTTGAGTATAAATAATTTCATTGGAATAAGTATTATTTATTAGGCTTTGAGGCAAAATGTATGTATCTGATTGTTTTTGGAAATCCTCTAAAGCTCTTAATTAAGATAAAGCCTCTTCCAGGGTTAAAGAATAAGATTTTAATAATCTTTGGCGAATTTAAGGTTGAATAGGTCCATTAATAAAAGCATCCCTTATAAAATCATTTTTGGTTTTGTCTCAGCACTAACAGATTTGAAATTACAATCTTTGCTTAAAAGTCTAAGTGTTTGAATATACTGATTAATGGTTTCGTTTACTTGTTGCTTTCTAGTTGCTAATAAATGTTTGGCAAATACCTCATTAATTGGCTTCATATATAAAGACTCCAAGATTTTGATGGCGTCATCGTATGACTTACTTTCTTGCTTATGTACTTATACACAGAATGTGATATAAAAATTAACTAAAAGTTTAAATTTATCTTTACCTCCAATTGGTTTTTCTTTTAAAAATTTAGTATATCTAAAAAATTCTTGAATGTGTTATACCAATGTCTATATTCTTCGTAGCTGTTGTGGAATTCGGATCGGCGTCAAATTTCTCTGGTCTAAGGAATTTCTTCATTTCTTTGCTAGTTAATTTAAAAATCTACGAAATAAAATTGTAATAATAAGCCTTTGCTTTAATAGGCTTTATTTCGTAGAACTTGACATATATAACATTGACAAAACTAACCTGGTATTAATAATTTAAAAAACAGGTAAATATACAGGTAAAGATTAAAAGAGCAATTATGTCATGCAAATAGCAAGTGAGAACGCGGTTTGCTACTCAACACTGTTACCAACAATGTTATCAAACACGTTTTTTTTTTTTAAAGCAACAAGTTATTTGTTTTCTCAACATGTATCAGCAACAAGTTTCTGTTACATGTTACCAAGTGAGGACATGGCTTTAGCATCTGTGTATTACTTTTGGTTTACCCCGAAGTGATATAAACTTTGATATTTTAAATGAAACACCCTGTATATTTTGGGATTTAAATTCTACATTTCTAATATAAAATCGTTTATATTTTCATAATATAACTTTTGGTTTTGGAGAAAATGGCGTTAGAAAATGTCCAAACCACAGCATAATATGCAGTTTTATGATAAAACAAATGAATATCACAAAAAGTTAAAATGCTTCTTTTAAAGACTCTACCTTTAGAGACCATTATAATACTACTTTCTGTTTAACTGGAGTGTTGTAAAATTTAAACTTCTGAAGTATGATAAGCCTGGTTATTTTAATGAAACCACCTTTTATATTTTTTAAGATTTAAATTCTTTATGCTAATTCTAATATAAAACCTATAATATATCCATAACTTTTCTTTTTAGTTTTAGAGAAAATGGCGTTTGAAAAGGTCCTAACGACCTCACAATAAACACTTTCATCCATATTGTGTCGTCGTCTGGACTACTACTACTACTACTAAATTAAAAAGATGGGTAATGGGTATATCATGGGTTTCATATCAGAAATAGCTTAAATAAATAAAAAATTTAAAAATATATAGGGTGTTCCATTAATATTACCAGGAAATCATACTCAAAAGTTTAAATTTTTACAGCACTTTCAGTTAAATAGAAAGTAGTATTGTAATGGTCTCTAAAGGCAGAGTCTTTAAAACAAATATTTTAAGCATTTTAAATTTTAGTAATGTTTATTTGTTTTCCTATAAAACTGCATATTGTGCTGTCGTTTGAACATTTTCAAACGCCATTTACTTCAAAACCAAAAAAGTTTATGTTATGAAAATATTTAAGGTCTTATATTATTAATTACCTGTAGAATTCAAATCCTAAAAATATACAGGGTGTTTTATTTAAAATACCAAAGTTTATTTTATTACTTCGATTAAACCGGAAGTAATACACAGATGCTATTATATCTAAAATTGGCATCCGGTGATACAATATAACGTAACGAAATTTAAAAACTATATGGTTGCACTAAAAAAAAACAAATTGCTGGATAGTACCTAACTCCATTGTCACCCGGTAAATGTATTTTTATGATAAAAAGGTTATTTATTGCTTTATTTTATTAATAATATAAAATTTATTAATGTTTAAGGCAGAAATTTTATTTTTAATTAAATTAATTGGATTTAACCTAAAAATTATTTTAATTATACAAGGTATTTTAAAAAAATTTAAAAACCTAGGAATTTACTTGTGTGTTAAAATAAAGGGGAGATTGTTGTATTTAAATGGGTTAAAAGAAAACCATTGGAAAGAACTGGTTTATATAATTTAAATTATTTAACTCCTATTTTACAATACACAAGAATATTTAAAGTGTTCTTTTTTGTAGTATAAATTAATATGCATCTTATCATATCATATCATACACATAAAAATGTAAATTTAAATAGCTTTTTAAGCCGAATTAATTTAGGATCTGTAATTGGCAAGGTTGTTAAAAGTAAAAGTTATTCTTAAAAGAAAGTTATACAAAAATGTAAAAATTTTTAACAAGTGCATAAAGTGATGCTGTTTTTTACGAATGGAAAGTTTAACAGCACGAGCCATTAGGCGAGTGCGGCAATCCCATGAGTAAAAAATACAGTTTATGCATGTGTTACATACCATATTATTTCCACGACTGTTTAAAAATTTCCAAAAATACCATTTTATTCATGTTTTATTTATATAAACTTATTAATTTTAATTTTTGCAGCACAGCCATTATATTGCAACAAAAAAATCATATCCTTCTTATTTTTAAAAGACAAGTATCCTCTTCATAACTATGCATTTATTATTTATTTTTATAATTGTATGTACTTACTTTTGTAGAAATAATACTAAAACAGTATAAATTCCTTTTAATTTCTTAGTTATCCAAATTTGTTATTACTAATAATTTTTCAATATTTTCTATTAAATTTATTTGCAAACTGTCAAATTTTAAAACTAGTGACACATGAACTAAAAGAAATAATGACGAAATCATAGGTAACTTGACCGTTTGGTTCAGTTATTGTCGCGTTTACTGTTACATTGCATAAATTAATATTTAAGTTTATTGTAGTAGGCACTGAAACAAAACACTATTTCAAGATGTGAAAAGCTTAAAGTGTTAAAAAAGCTACTTTTTTAACACTTTATGTAGTGTACTAGAATGGAGTACTTTAACTTTATATTAAATTGTGGTTTATCTAGAATATCTTGCCAAGAAAATAGTTATGAATGACTTCTTCTGACTTCCAGATGTATTCTATAAATAATTAAAATATCTTGGCTGCTTTTCTCAAATGAACTAAGCTTTACAGCAAGGTGTGTAAATCTAGCGGAAACAGCGGTTGTTGCGAAAAACTATTTCTGTCACTACCGGTATTCAACAGTTACTAAACGCATGTTAAAATGTAAACTTAAAATCAACCGCATGTACTCCGGTAGGGATATGTGTAAAGCTAATGTTAATGTCGTCAACCAAAAATACTTCAGCATCTTACACCTGGTACAAGAAATCTAAAAATAATATTTTAAAAAAACAAATAAATCATTTAGAGATGAAGAGATATCTGCTCTATTATTAAATAGAGTAAAAATAATAAAAAGTATTTATAAGCGTTTTAACAAAGGGTGTATTTAACGATAATATTATTATTACAAAATATTTTGGTTTATTTAAAAAATAATATTTGAGTTTAATCATAAAAAGTTTGTTAGGTTATATGAAGAGTCAGGAAAAATAAAAACTGATAAAAGATGAATTTAGTAAAACACTTATTGTAGGTTTAATGCTTATATTTTTAAAATCATAATATTGTATAAGCAATAGGTAAAGGTATATCGACCAGTAAAGCAACAACAAAGGATGTACGTAAGTCATCCAATCCGAATTGTTTACATGCCGGTATTAACGTTAGGCTCTCTCTTTTTACATTGCGTATGGGTTATATTATTTAGCTGCTTCGGTATATAAATACAGCGAATCCGTAGTAATCAGAACCCTGACCAATCCGGCATCCCCTGTAATCCGATAGGTCCAGTTCTGTTAAATATACCTACATTTTTTGGCAAATCTTCACTAATGCATGATTTGACGGATTGTAACTTGCATGCGGTCACCAATATTCTGCTTAATGCTTATTGTTTCAGTTTAAATTTTTCGGATTACAAGGTATTCTTTTGCAAAAAGTCCGGATTATAGAGCGTTTTAGGCAGTCTCTATAAACCGACAATTTGATAGTCCGACATCGCATTGCTAAACGTTTGCCGGATTGCCACGGGTCAACTGTATTAACTTAAAAAGTTATTTTTTCAACAAATGCACTAAGTGCACGCAAAAGCATGTAATGCTGCGCCCAGACTTGCAACAATTCGCCGCGCCAAATAGCGCGCCACATAGCCCCACATAGCCCCACATAGCCCCACATAGCCCCACATAGCCCCACATAGCCCCACATAGCGCAGACGTGGACGTGGACGGAATTCACGTCGTTCCAAGGGCTTGGGGAATAATTTCACGGTGATTCAATGCTTGTTGGTTTTTGCATTAAAGGACCGCGCAAGTAGATTGGTCTGTTTGGACGGATGTTCGGCGAATCGTTGCAAGTCTGGACGCAGCTTAAGACGAATGATGCGAAGCAAGTTGGCGAACGTTTATGATGAAGCAGCTGTATTTATGACTAATACGCTGTTCTTAAAGGCATTTGAATTGCACTAAACAACTTCAACGCGAATTTCCAGGTTGCTGAGAGCGAGTCCTACAAAGTATATTTTTTTGTGTAGTTTACTTAGATGGTAAATACATTCGACGTGGCCAAAAAAAGGAACGTTCTACTTAAGAACTTTTCTCTAAAGTTATAATTAATAAATATAGGATTTATTAGGGATCACCCTAAATGTGTAAAATCGTTATACAGTGTATACGTAATTTGGCGTCATTTATAAAACTTTTTATTTTACGATGAAAGTTTGTTTTTATTAAAACTTCTGCATGGTCCAAAACCTTAAATGCAATTATCAGATATTAAATTGTGCCAGTCTTCTACGACGTTTGATCAAAAATGTAGTTTTTGCTCAAGAGTAAAGTACCTGTATTTCTGCAAATAGAGAATTTTTTTTAAGAAAAATGTTTAAAATATAAATTAATTTGTAAAGAAGCAAAATTTTATGTAATAAAGAAAAATTAATTATTTTTTTGCGATTATCGAGAAAATTTAATTTTGTGCATTATGCATTGTTCTTGTTTTAATAACAGTTAATGAAAAAGTCTATTAAAAATTGTTTTTTGCAATTTATAATTATAAAATGCATTGCAATATTATAACAAACCAAAATTTTTACCATTATTGCAGAAAAAAAATGGTTAAATAAACAAATTTAAATATTTAAAAGTAATTTTTAATTATAAACATCTTTTCTCTAAATTTATTTTTGGTATAAACAAAAATACAGGTACTTTATTCTTGAGCAAATTTCACAATTTTGGCCAAACCTCGCAGTTGACTGATACAATTTGATATCTATCTGATGATTGACTTTTAGGTTCCTGGCCATGCAAAGCTTTTCGTTCGTTTTGATAATAAAAGGTTTTCTATATGACGCCAACTTACGTAGACACACTGTATCTTTATAGTAAAAGTATTAAAAATAAATAATAATTTTTTTGTGCATTTTAATAAAAGCTTGGTTAAAAATAATTTTAGTTCTTTTTTTTAATAATTTTTGTGTATTACACTATTTGTTTGTTGAAGTAAGTTTACTCTGGTTGGCGCCATAGTAAATCTATATTTTTGGTTTTAGTATGCAGGGTTACTTAAAATAAGTGTTCGTCATTGGTAATTTTGCCTTTACTTAAAATACAAATTAGTTTAAATTAGCAAACTAGTAGTATATTTAACGCTTTTTAAGATTACAGATAAGAAATAATTAAAAACTGGGTTTTAAAGTTATACCTACAGCAAATTAACATTTTTTTATAATGGAACACCTTGTATTTTTTATCGCAATTAAGAAGATTCACTAAAGGAAAAGTCCACAAGTAATATATCAAATTTTTAATAGTTATAAAAATATGGTCATTTTTGAGTAAACTAGATCTTTTTAATAAAGCACACTGTATAATAACCATTAAAAAGGTATTTGAAAGAGATTTAGAAAAAAAACACATTTGATGTGCCTGTTTCAAGCTTTGAAAATATGGCGATTAAAATCTGTAAATTATGTTAAATATTTATTATATCACAGCACTAAATTTAAAAATTCAAATGACCATATTTCCAAAACTATAAAAGATATATCATATATATTTTTGAAAACTTTTAAAATATTTTTTTAATGACAATGCAATCACTTTTAAACGCTTATAATGGTTATATTGCCGAAAGTAATAAAAATTAAATATATTACATATGATAAAATTTACAAGGATTTTAAAAGGTCTTTCTAGAAAGCGTTTAATATGCTTTAAGTTTGCCAATTTAAAGTATTTTGTATTTTCAGTAACAACGAAGTTACCAATGGCAATTACTTAATTTGGATGACCCTCTATAATATTTTCACATTTATTTTTTAATATTTAAAATTCTTTGATTTTTTTGTCATTGGTCTATATTCTAAAATTAAACCATTGTTAACATGCAAAAGGCAATTTTAAAATTTATTGATACCTGAACACTATAGGTTTGTTCTAGCAGAATGTTGGAAACATGTTAGCAACAATCGTAAAACGCAGAAATCGTTACGAACCTAAGTCAAAAATGTTGGCAACAGTTTTCTGCTATAACGAAAAATAAATGAGGCGTGCATACTGCCTATACGTCAATACAAGAAAAGTTATGTTTAAAATTTTTCAGTAATGTTTAAAAAAAGTTTGCAAACTTTTTAAACAATTGTCAACATGTTTTTAAAATCGTAAAACTACTGCTGAAACGATAAACAATTATATAATGTTACAAACATGGCACTGCTGGAACGACAAATTTGACGTGCGCAGAATCCGAACGGTTGCAAACATTTCTGATAGCCTGCTGGAACAAACCTTATATTTTGTTCTTTTATATTAATTTACAAGAACTTAAAAGAGCAATAGTATTATTTAATATTTTTGTTAATTAAGTTAATATTTCATATAGTTCCAATGACAAAAATGTTTTCAAGTTTAAATTATGTTTCTTAATACAAATTATCCTAACATATTTTTACCCTAATCAAATTTAGCTCAAAAGTCTAAAAAAATTGTTGTCATTCAAAAATATATCTCATTTTTTCTCTTGGAAGAAAAAAAAGTGTTACATACGGCTCTACCTGATATAAGAAGCTTATGTTAAGACATTGATCTTTTTATAGAACCTCCTACATACAGTGGGTTTCTAAATTGTTTGATCAAAATACTACCATACATTTAAAAAGTAAATGATAATCTTGTTAATATATGAGGCGTTCAAATGCAAAACCATACATTTGACACATAAGTTGTCTTAAGTAAAACGCAAAACACCTGTCAAAATCTTAATTTTTATTCAGCAAGTCTCGCGTTATTTATAAATATTTATTATTATAATAATGATGGGTACTGCCTTATTTAAAAATATTTGATTTGTTGGTAAAAAATATTTTGGGATAAAAAATTGAACATATCTTGTTTTCACCTGAGACTGTCTTTTTGCACCTAAATAAACTGCGGTCAGTTTTTGCTATTTTATAATATTAATATGACCGTTTATGAAAATAGTAATAACCGGGGGTTTAAATAAAACAAAATTTGAATTATAAGAATAACATTACATAAACAAATAAAACTAAACTCTTCAGGTTATTATCTTTCTTATCATATAAAGCCATTATACTCTTTCTTTAATTATATTGGGGTATTTTTTGAACGAATTTGTCTTTTTTAATTTTAAAGCATCTCTAAAAAAAGCTGCCCAGTTGACCACATAAGGTTTGTTTCAGCAGGCTGTCAGAAGTGTTTGCAAACGTTCGGATTCTGCGCACGTCAAATTTGTCGTTCCAGCAGTGCCATGTTTGTAACATTATACAATTGTTTGTTGTTCCAGCAGTAGTTTTAAGATGTTGGGAACATGTTGGAAACTGTTTGAAAAGTTTGCAAACTTTTTTCAAACATTACTGACAAATTTTTAACATAACCTTTCTTGTATTGACGTATAAACAGTATGCACGCCTTGTTTATTTTTCGTTCCAGCAGAAAACTGTTGCCAACATTTCTGACTAATGTTTGTAACAATTTCTGCGTTTTACGATTGTTGCTAACATGTTTCCAACATTCTGCTGGAACAAACCTATAATGGTAATAGATTCAATAAACTCTTTTTATCCTATTTCTTGTAAATTAATTTCTAAGAAATTATATCCTTTTCTTTCTACTGGTAGACAATGAGAAACATTAATGAGTTTTTCTTTTATAAGTGCATGTGAAAAATCCGCGGCTAATAATACCTAAAAGAGTTATTTAATTCGACTAGTAAGAAATAAAAAGCCTTTAAAATAAGCATACCCTTTTGTTCTTGGTTTTTTCTTCTATCGATTTTTGCTTTTGTACCTTTTTTTGGCCTTTACCAGCTGGACTCGGCTTAATTGTAATGTTGTTATTTATGATTTAAAAGTCTTTAGTTTATTATTTTCACTATAATTTAAATAATTTTAATACCATCACTAACATTTAAATTTTTTATTTCGCCCAAATCTAAATACTTACAAGCTACAACAGCACAATTTGGCGGCTATCGCGAAATCACGTGACTAAATATTCGCACCCGGATTGGCTTAAAAGCAAATGTTTTGCTTTTGCACCTAAGGGAAGCACATAAACCAGGCGCGGCTGGTAAGTTTTTTTAGGTGGTTCAAATTCTTTAAATACCTATGTGATAATTCCTCGCTATACAACGTGTTACTTTTTTATCTTGAAATGAACATTTATTTTTATTATATAAATGCAAATAGTTTTAATGGTATGACTTTAATTTTTTCCTTTATATGTAGGCAGAGCTTACTTACATCTTACACATGTCTTTTTATATCAAATAAATCCTTTTATCCTTCCGTTTGGAGAAATGTTCAACACAACACAGCTTTCATGTCTGTTACTCTTTCTTTTAGATATTTTAGGTATTAACGCCACTTCTAGTCCATAAAGCCTTATTACTATTTGTACTATATAAAATACATGTAAAATAAAATAGGCATTTTTTATATTGTACCCGCAAATCCGGTCTGTTTTAGTTTCAGGGCAGGTTTCGGACGTCCCGTTTCTTTCATATTTTATCGCTTTTAAAATTTTAAAGAACCACTTGCATTGTTGAACCCATTGTCATTAAAAAAGCACGGGCAGTATGCGATAAAACGTCGCAAAGACATTACCCTAAAATAATAAATAAATAAACACTACATGACATAACCTAAGAAAAAGTAAAAACAACGGAGGGAAACACCAGCATTTACTGAGTATTTTGGGTTGCCTGCCCATAACTGATGAAACGCGCCGAGGGGGAGGGGTGGTAAAATGATTTAATTAGTTGCCGCCAGGCGGCTACGGCTAGGCGTTGACACTTTACTATTGTACTTTGCGTATTCCTTCGTTTTCTTTTTGACTTAAGGCATCTTTCATTTCTTTTAGAAAATTCGGTCATAGAATACATATTCGGTCATAGTTTTTGTTGTTTGAATTGATTATTAGGGAGTTTTCGCAAGTAATAGATTTAAACTTTTTGTTTGTTAGGATGTTATGGATTAATTGCTTGCTATTATTTTCTGATTTTATTACAAATTGGGTGAATCATTGACCGAATGATCTTATGGACAAGTCGCGCCTGATATAAATGTCTGCTTTTGTATTTAAGTTTAAATTTAAACATGGGTAATTTTTTAAACATTATCGTACTTTTTAAACGCACTTTTTTGCATTTGCAATGAGAAGATATTTTACATTACAACATTTTAATGTTAATAAGAAAAAGTTAAAGGTAAAATATCACCATTGATCTTCTTATGTGTTTTTAGGAGTCAAAACATTAAAAAATGTGGTCGTATCCATTCCACGAGCTGTTAAAGTATTTGATACTGTTACTTTACAGTGTAAATATGATTTGGAAAAGGAGCAACTGTATACAGTAAAATGGTACAGGGGAAACATGGAATTTTTTAGATACGTTCCAAAAGAACTACCTAATATGTTGGTCTTTCCATTTCCAGGAACAAGTATAGATGTAAGTATTATTTAGGCTAACTAAAGCTGGGTTTGGGATTGTAAACGAAGTTGAAGTGAAATAAGAGTAGATTTTTATTACGTGACTCTAGAGTTTGTGGTGTGCGATCCTTTGAATCGAATGCTTTTGTACCAAAGAGCAAAATATCTTTAGTTGTCAATGTTAATATTTAAAGTCTAAAATTAAGTTTCTTTTAAAATTAATTTTATTGTATTTTATATTTAAAAAATATTGTACATAAAACTCTTTTATAATATAATTGCAAAAAACGGACAAAATATAAATATTTACTTAAACTTTAATATCAAAAAATTAAAAGTGTTTAAATGCGCATGCCCGCACCTTTAACTCCTGCCCAGGATACAGAACTTTTGGAGTGAGCACGTTCCACTTTTTATTAGAAAGCCGAAAGCTTAGAGTTCACTTAGTACTTATGAAGTAAAAGAATGCTTATCCCGAACCCACCTTAACACACTGATAGATATTTTAAAAAAAGTATAAGATTAATAAAAATAAATAAAATAATGAAATATTCAATATTAAGTTACTTACAGTACAAAGGTTTCAATCTATAACCTTCGTATTGTAAGTTACTTAATATTGAATATTTCATTATTTTATTTCTTTTAAAGTAGTAATAACTTTTATTATATTAACGCTTATTTTATATCGCGTTGACAGGGCGTGTCAGCGTGTATGCTTTTAATTATTTTTTTGTGTTAAACACTAGCAGACAAAAATTAGGAATAAAACGCCTTAAATGAAATATTTTAAAAATAAAAATCGACCATGGTAATTTAAAAGGGGCACGACGTGTTTGATTTTAATAAATAATAGAATTAAATTTCTTTAAAGCTTTTTTAAGCTTTTTAAGACTATAAAGCCCGCGGCATACGCAGTCTTGACAAGAGATAAAATTGTAGTTTTTTGGCACAAAAACTAAGTAGTTTATCAAGTGTTATAAATTATTTTATTTAAAAAAATATATACAGGTTGTCCAAAAGGGTGTGGCCATTATTAAAAGGGGTAATGAAGTAAGTCAAAATAATGTTAGTACTTCATATAAAAACAAGCATAAAGAAAATCTATTTAAATTATAACTTTTAAACTGTTGCCACAGTACCAATTATATTTGGGCTAAATTACCTCATAGTTATGCTTCTTTTGATAGATAAACGGCTGTTAAGTAAGTTAGAATTATACAAGGTGCGGTGCGACGATTTTTTCATTTACTGTATGCATGTTTAAGACTGGTGACAAATTTGACATTTTGCTTTGACCGCTTAATTCCTATATTATTTTTGTAAAAAAGCCTTATTAAAATCAATATCTTGGACCGTTTTTCATAAAATCGCATTTTAAGTCCAGACATACCCGCATTTTGTAAGTAGGTAATAAAAATCCATTTTTTTTTCAGAAAATTTTTAAAACATGGTAAAATTCTTAAAAACAGTTGCTAAATGTACTTAAAGTTTAAGGAGCACACAAAAACCGTTTTTAATAGTTTTATCACATTTTAATAATTTTATTAAAAAATTATTTTTTATTACATACAAAATGCTGGTATGTCTGTACTCAAAATGCGATTTTATGAAAACAGTCCAAGTTTTTGATTTCAATAAAGCATACCTTTTTGTACAAAAATAATAAAGAAATTAGGAGGTTAAAACAAAAGGTTGAATTTGTCACCAGTCTTCAAAATTATACATTAAAAGAAAGAAAAACGTCGCACCCTGTAGAGAAGCATTACCATAAGGTTATTTAGTAGTCCAAATATCATTGGTACTGTGGCACCAGTTTAAAAGTTATAATTTTTTTAATACTAACTCTAAAGGTAAAATGAAGTACCGACATTATTTTGGCTCACTCCATCACCCCTCTCATTTTTGACTTTACCTTTCCGCACACCTTGTATATTTTTATTTATTTGCTAAAAATAATATAAGAGTCATAAGCAGATAAAATCTTGACGTTAGTATCTCAAAGCTAAAGCGTTGCAATGACAATCCAAAAATAGAAATAAATCAGTATTTAAAAATTGTTCCAATAATTAGGTAAAAAAATAGCTAAGTTTTTTTTTAATGTAATATTCTGTTTTCTTTAAAAAAATAATGTAAACCATAATTAAATTAACAACTTTCCCTATGCAGGGTGTCCGGTAAGTATATGTCCAAGCGTGAAGGAGACGTCAAAATAACCCCTCTTTTTTAAGCCCCATAACGGAAATATGGGGCTTAGAAGATGACCCCGAAATTAATTTTTAATCCGTAACTTTTAGGTGGACTTGTACATTTCCATTAGATTTAAGTATGTCGTATAAGCGATAAAGACTCACAAACTCTTGCTATAAACCATATTTGACGGCATCTAGGAAGACAAGAACGGATTTGCCACTACACTCGTGGGGTCAAGATTTTGACATATGTTACTTTTTGCGCTAAATTATAATTTTTGAGATACACTGGGCCTTTTAATAAAAAAGATATCCTACTTTTATTTCGAAAAAATCAACCGTTTTCGAGGAAAATCACATTTTTGTAGCAACTTCGCAAGGTTTGTTAATACTGATATCTACATTACAATAATACTAAAAACATTATGTCTTGATCTTATTTTGATGTAGGTATCTGTATTAACAAACCTTGCGAAGTTACAACAAAAAGTTATTTTTCTCGAAAACTGTTGATTTTTTTAAATGTAGAGTATCATTTTTATAAAAGGTTATAGCAAAAGTGACACGTGTCCAAATTTTTGGCCTCACGAGTGTAGTAGCAAGTCTGTTCCTGTCTTCCTTGATGACGTCAACTACAGTTTATAGCAAGAATTTGTTAGTTGTTGCTTATACGACATACTAAAATTTGATTAAAATATACAGATCCACTTAAAAGTTACGGATTAACAAGTAATTTCGGGGCCCCCTTTCTAAGCTCCAAATCTTCGTTATGAAGCAATTAAGGAACTTTTTATATAAAAGACTAGTGTTATTTTGACATCTTCTATACGCTCCTAACTTTTAAACATATACTTACCGGACACCCGGTTTAACCATCTTTTTATCTTTTACAGTTTTAAAAATCTTAATACATTACCAATTTTCGAGATGCGGTACGTATACCTTCCTTTCAAAATTTATTGATTTTAGGGTTTTACTATTCTACGGTAATTCTGCTACATAAAATTAAAATAAAACCGTTAAGAAGAATAGAAAATTAACCAAATAAAATTCTATAGTGAATATCAACACAAATTTAGTACGTCTTCTGGTACTACTTTTTAAATTTGTCTTTTTAAAATTAGTATGAAGAGAGAAGTAAGAACCCCTAAAATATTTTTCAACATTCCTGGGGGAGTTAATTACCCCCTTTACCCCCTCTTTCCTTATTTTCTCCAGTGCCTAAGGAAAGTAGGAGAAAGCTTGTTGACAATAAAACCTGCAGGTAACATGACATATTCCATGGTGCAAATAATAATTTAAATAGGCTATTTGCAATATTCTGCTGATGTTTTTTTAAATGGGGATTATCAATTGACATAGGAATTAAAATAGGATCGAAAGTTGTATGAAAAAACAATTAGCATGGTCACCTACTTATAATATCAAACAAAAACAAATTTACAATTTAATTTTCTTGTCACTAACTTAGAAATATAGGTTTTTATTCAGAAATGAAATTCTTTTAAATAATTTAACCTGAGACCACCATAAGGTGAAAGATTTACTACCAATTAAAGCAAATGAAATCTTTTGAGAAGTTAGAAAAATACTTATTTTGGTATATTTAGTATAATTTGTTTTTTAGCTAAGTAAAAGTGGCCCAAATGAAGTTGTACTAAAAGACGTACAGCAAGAAGTAAGTGGACGATATTCGTGTGAAGTTTCCACCGATGCTCCCTACTTTGATACACAGACAGCTACTAGTTTTATGTATGTTGTGGGTAAGTCCAAATATTTAAAAATGTATACAGGGTGGGTTTTTTAATGTTTAGTACAGATATCTTAAAAACTGCTGCAGCTACAAAGTTGAGAGAATTGCAATTTTTAAAGCATAGTTTAAATTACTTTTTGTTTCGTCAAAATAAATATAGCTTACTAGATTAAAAACAAAAGGTAAATAGGACACTAGATAATTATCTTTTTAATAGATAGATGCAATTTGATATTTAATGTAGTGGTCCGTTTTGGTCCGCTACGATAAAAAAATGCATTTTTTTAAATGCAAACTATAGTTTGCTCTGACATTTTTAAAAGACCTTTTTATAGGCTTTTTAACGATGTATAGCAGGATCTACTTTAAATTTAAAAAAAATGTCGTAGTTTTGGGCAAAATTAATTTTAGTTTTGATTTTCTAAATCATTGTTGTGTTTTTTTTTGCTAAATCGATATCGAATAAAAAAAAACAGCAGTTTTTTGACGATAGTTTAAAATTCATAATTTAAGTTAACAGTTTTGTGTAAGGTTATAAATTTTAAAAGCAAATAAAAAGAAAATAAGCTTTAAATACCCCTTTTTCTTAACTTTAAAGATTGATTTTTAAGGGACACCATAGGTGTCTAGTTTTTTATTTTATAGACCAAATTTAAATAAATAAAATAAAAATTATATAAATTTTATTTTAGATCTTCCTCTGGAAGATCCTATAATGGATATAAGCAAAGAAAATGTGGGGTTTGGCTACATTTTAAGAGCAAATTGTACAACCCCACCCTCGTTTCCAGCATTGAATGTGACGTGGTATATAAATGGAATTAAGGTAAGGCATTTTTAGAAAATATAGAGGATATGTTTTTTTGGTATTATTTTTAAATGTTAACCTAATTATTTTTATAGGTAAACGAAAGCTCTAGAAAGAAAATTAGTATAAACCCTGTCACTGATACTCGTCGTTTACCACATATGACTATTTCCTACATGGAGAAAGAAATTGATGGCAGCGTCTATCAGGTATAATAAACAAAATTTTCATTAGGTTTAAACGTAAAGAACATTGGTTTTAAAAAAATATATGTAGGCCTGTCCAACAACATAAATAAATTTCAAGCACGTCCACTGTTATCCACATGTTTAAGAAGTGACTAACGTACGCTGTGGCTGCTTCGGTTGTATCGGCAAGCGTCGATCTCCGGAGTTAAGCAGTGGAATGCGCGCCCATAATTTGGATGGGTGTCCAGCGACAGCGGTGTTTTGGGCAACGGCACACGGTGTTTCTGCTCGGGGATGCGGACCGAGCAACAACCATCCAAGTTATGGAATGAATGGTGTGTGAATGAGAAGGAGTAGGGGTCAAGGTACAATAAGCCTTCAGGCTGCAGTGCACCACCTAGGGGCGGTCGTCGGACCTGGGTGGGATGACCCCGAAAGGGTGAAAAAAAACGTACGCTGTGTTTTTCATTAAATACGTTTTTACCAAACTACCCTACCGGTAAACTTCAATAATTATAGAAGCTATTTTTTTTCTTTATGCTAATCTGCGTTTTTTCACAATATCTCACTTCTGGTACTTTAAAAAACGTTAATAAAGTAAGTAGGCCCTATTTTAGGGAAAAAATTGAAAATGAAAGTAAAAAAAACATTTTTTTTTGAGTTTGTAACTATTTTTAAAATTATTCTATTTTTTATTTTTAATTTGATGTCACCCAATAATTTAAACACTTTATCTCTTTGCGGTGGTCCTTTTGGTACAAGGTTTGAATTTTAAAATAACTTCTTTTTATATATATTCAGCACTTGGTATGGTCAAATTCCCTTCTGGCTAGCAATTTCCTGTAACATTCTGGTATGGTAACCATTCTGCCTCATACCTATAATATACCGGGTAACAACGAAATTACTCTCCAGAAATCTATTTTCTTTAGTGCAACCGTATACTTTTTAAATTAAGGAAATATTGTATCACCGAATGCCAATTTTAGATATAATCCCATCTGTGTATTACTGCCGGTTTAACAGGGAGTAATATAAACTTTAGTATTTTTAAATAAAACATCCTGTATATTTTTTAGGATTTGAAATCTAGAGGTCAGTCCCTGATATAAAACCTTATACAGCGTGTCTACTTAAGTTTACCCCATATGGGAAACCTTTTTATTATTGATTTTACAAAAAGTTATTACTTTTATTTAAAGTTATTATTAAAAATATCTGCATGGCCGAAAACCTAAAATGTAATCATCAGATATTAATTTTTGCAGTGGTATACGAGGTATGTCAAAAAATGTGATTTTGCTTAAAAGAAAAGTACCTTTATTTTCAACAATATTGTTTTTTTAGGAAAAGATGTTTAGAATAAAAAATAGCTTACAAATATGAAAACTTAATTATTTACATTTCTAACATTATTAACATTTTTTGACATACCCCGTATACCATTGCAAAAAAATTATATCTGATTATTGAATTTTTAGGTTTTAGGCCATGCAGAATCTTTTGTAAAGAATAACTTTTTTCGTAAAATCAATAATAAAAAAATCCCCATGGTGAATGGGGTGCCTTCTTTTTTTGTGAATAGTCAAGTTTGCATATTTGTAAGTTATCCTAAATTCTTAACAACCTTTTTGTATGAAAACTATCAATATGGTTAAAAATAAAGGTACTTCACCTTTAAGCATATATTCACCATTTTTCGACATACCTCGTATACCACTGCAAAAAATTAATATCTGATGATTGAACTTTAGGTTTTAGACCATGCAGAACTTTTTATAAGAAATAAGTTTTTTCCGTTATATCAATAATAAAAAGTTTTCCATATGGTGCGAACTTAAGTAGACATGCTGTATATATTCATTAAATAAATTTATTTGTTTTAAAGGAAATAGCGTTAAAAAATCCAAACGACATCCACAGCACAATATAAAGTTTTATGGAAAAACAAATCAATATCACAAAAATTTAAAATGCTTAAAATGGTTCTTTTAAACGACTCTACCTTTAGAGACCATTATAATAATACTTTCTGTTTAACCTGAAGTGCAGTAAAATATGAACTTCAAGGTATGATAACTTTGGTAATTTTAATGGACCAGCCTATATATTTTAAAAGATTTAAATTATTTAGGCTATTCCTGATATAAAACATTTAAGATACCTATCTTTTTTAGTTTTAATGAAAACGGAGTTTAAAAAGTTCCGAAAGACCTCACAATAAACCGTTTTATGGATATTGTGTCGTCGTCTGGCCCTTTTTAAAACCGTTTGCTCCAAAAGTAAAAAAGATAGGCTATAAGTATATTATAGGTTTTATATGTATAAGGAATAGCTTAAAGAATTACATTTTTTTTAAATTTAAAGGGTGTTTTATTAAAATTACCAGGGTTATCATAGTTTGAAGTTCAAATTTTCTAGCATTTTCGGTTTAACAGGAAGTAGTATTATAATGATCTCTAAAGGTAAAGTCTTAAAAAAGAAAAAACATTTTTATCATGTTAAATTTTTGTCATGTGTATTTGTTTTACCATTTTTAAACGCTATTTTCTCCAAAACCAAAAAAGCTAGGTATTAGATATATTAAAGGTTTTATATCAGGAATGACCTATAGAATTTAAATCCTAAAAAATGTACAGGGTGTTCCATTTAAAATAACAAAGCTTACATCACTTCCGGTTAAGCTGAAAGTAATACACAGATGATTTTATATCTAAAATTGGCAAACGATGATACAATATAACGTCCCCAAATTTAAAAACCATACAGTTGAACTAAAGAAAATAAATTGCTGAATAGTTATTTCCTTCTCACATGGTATAGAGTATTGATAAAACACTAGTAAAAAAATTAAAATAGACACAAAAATGTAAACTTGTTGGGGTTTTTAAGTACCTTTATTTACCTAAAAATAATCGTACTGAAATTAAAAAAAAGAGATTTGCGCAATCCATATATACCGAAAATATTTTTCTTTTGTATACGAGCTTGAAAAACAATATTCTAGTTTAACCACTATATGGATTACATAATTAGTTCATTTAGCTTTACTTTGCTATTTTAAAACTTTGATACGACAACTTCTCGCTGAAATTTCGAACTTTAAAATTTCCCACAAAAATCGGCTACGGCTATTGAAAAATATTATTTTTTATTTTTTACACCTATTTAAGAAATTGAGAAAAAAGGGTGTTTTCCATTTAGCGCCTGATTATCCCAAAAGCCTCCAATATCCCTTTTTTCTTGATTTTTAAAATCAATGTAGAGAATTTAGAAAAAAAAATTAAAAACTTGGCGATTTTTGTGGGACATTTATTTAAAATTTTAGAACCCTCCCTAATTTTTTTTTGTGCTATCAGAGGTTGCTAAGGTGATGGTTAAAGACAAAAAGATCCTCTTTTATTCAAAGTTCGGTATCTCAGCGAGAAGTAATCGAATCTTACATTAAAAAGCTGAATTAAAACTAAATAAACAAGTTATCCAATCCATATAGTGGTTAAGTTGCAAAAAAAAATAATTTTATAAGTTCGTACAACAAACATCAAACCGAAAAAAATGCTTTTTAATATTTATTAGGATTGCGAGGTACACGTTGCTTAAAAAAATTTTCATCGTAAAGATTGAAAACCACGATGAATGTTTTTCGTAAAATTTTTATGTCATAAGTCAAAAATTTTAAGTTTGCATGTTAAAGCAATATCTGATTTTACAGGGAAACTTAATTTTTTTCTTTTGTTTCTTTTTACACCCCAGTACTAGTATATAACTTTATTTGTTTTATCAAATTTTATAAATAAAGCCATACAAAATTTTAAAAAATTATTAAAATTTTTTGGTACTTTCTGTAATATTAAAACATATTTTATTTATTTACTTTAAAATGATTTTAGAAAAACAAGGATTGCCATTTTACAGGGTGTATCAAAATTTTTGAAGCTATTTTTTGAATTAAAATATTATAGCGTGGACCGTAATTTTTAGGCAACCCTGTAAAAACCTTTGTTTAAATAGCATATGTATTTAATTAAAAATAGTTTTATTTGGTAAACAGATAGGTGAAGGCCGCTTCCTATTCGAATCCTATACTATTGGTTAACTCTTATTAGTAAATATAATAATAGGTATAAGTTATCACAGCTATAAAATAGTTTAAATATATTTTTTTAACACCCAAATTTTTTATTTTAGGGTGAAGTTGTAAAAATTCAGTGCATTGCTACTTTATTTAATTTATACCGAAGTGAAAATGTACGATATATAGACGATAGTAGACCTCAACCCTGGCCATCATCAGTAATTGGAATGACGCAAAATAGATCAGGTATGCATATTTCTATAGTAAAGCTTTCTACTTCAAAATTAATTTTTTTTGTAAAACTTCTTTTTAAATAAAGCGTCATGAACGTATGTATAAAAAAGCGGTAAACCCCTACCGCACGACAATGGGTAAGAGAAGAAAGCTTTTTTGTAAGCAAGGGATCAATAATAAGGCAAAAATATCTTCTTTTGAATGGGATAAAGAATGATGAGGGCTGTCGAGAATGCCATTTCCCAAGTATGAAAACAGTACTTCAGAGAGAGTTAAATTTGGGATACATTCAAAGTGTATAAATTAGTAGGGGAAAATACCTTTTGGCTTAAAAGAAACATTTTAGCTTTTTTGAAGCTATTGTGGCTATGGATATAATCATAGAGTAAGGAAACTATAAGAGTTATCATGGAATAGCCGATTTAAGGACAGATCATGCGAAAACTCCCAATATAATTTTATTCGTTTCTCGTTGAAATACCACCAGTTAGTCATTTCAATAAGCTTACGTATCTCCTCACCGCTGATGTTACACGAGGCGAGGCTTCGGCCGACGCATTTAAAGTGTAAACTGGAAAAATGACAAGCCTGCCGCCAGGCAGAGCTGAGCCTGCCGCAAAAGCGGTACGAAAATTTTAGCATGCCATGGTTTCTCTTATCCGTAGGTATGTTACTTTATAATATAATGTGTTTATGGCAGTTAAGTTTATTCTTTAATGTAATGTCCACAAGATTAAATGTGTCTTTGTGAAAAAGATATTTGCATCGCCCTGCGTCAGCTTTCCAAGTCAGGCTTAAAAATTGGCTTGATAACCTGAAAGGGGGAGTAAAGAGTACTATCGTCAGCAAAACTATAAATGGTATTGGTTGTGAAAAAGATGAGGTGGTTGATGTGCAAAAGAAACAAAGTTGGTATCAGTACTGATACGTGAGGCACCCCAGCATTAACTTGGTGAAAACTCGAGGAGTGGTCATTCACAATAACTGATACCTATACGTCGATCAGAAAGGAAACTAGAGAGCCAAGAAAAAGTTTAGCTGGAAGGCCGAACAAGGAAAGTTTATTGATAAGGGTATCATACAAGACCTAATCAAAAGCTTTGGATATATCAAGAGCAACGGTCTGGACAAAAACTTAAGATACTTCTGTGACTAAATCCTTACTGTCTGTAGTGCAAAGTTTTGTGTTTTTTTAGATATTTAGGGATTTGCGAGTTAATGCATTTCTCCATTACTTTACAAAGTACTAACAAAAGTAAAATAGGTCTATATTTACATTGGAAGAGATTTAGATTCTTTCTTGAGGACAGGTAAAACACGTTCAGGTTTTTAACTGCTGAAAAAATACCCGTGTAATAGGAGATTAGAAAGAGCCAAGTTAAAATAGGTTTGTACTGCTGGTATATCGTCCAGCCCAGAAAATTGCTGGGTATTGAAAAAAGAAAGAATTCAATTTATATCTTTTAGGGTTAAAATCAAATTCAGGCATTTTATAAGGAACTGAGGGAGAGTTGAAACTGGACGTACGACGGGTGGGTCAGGGGTTGAATTGGCAGAAAATTGTTTAGCAAATAGTTCGGCCATGACTTAAGAGGTAGAAATAATTTTATATTTCAAAGTTAGTGGCGGAAAAATTCTTAAAACTTAGATTTTAATTGGATTATTTAATGACACCAAATAAAACTATTAAATTTTAAAATTAAAAAATTGGGTAATGATTAAAAGCTAAATAAACTTTGTCTTTGATTTCAATAGCTTCGGTAATATTTGTGCAACTTTTATTTGGATGTAATAGGACTTATATTTAGAAATTTTGTTGCAGGTAACAGAAATTCTCATTATAGTAGTTGCTTACTTGCTTTTTACCAACAAGTAACGACTACGGTATTTACTTCTTAATACTTACCAGTTATTTAAAATATGTCTCTTATTAACTAATTAACTTAATTTCTTTTAGGTGTTATGAATGTACCCGCTTTGTCGAAAATGTTGCTGATTATTTGTTTTTGTATTTTACGGTGACCACGGAAAAAATGATTTTAGAAAAATGATGAATCTGTGGTAACTACAGTTAAAAGAGAATTATCAAAAATATCTTGTATTTAGAAGAATTAATACTAAAAGGAAAACCAATATGAGACTGAACAGAAGGACCGCAAATAACCCAATCATTAGGAAAACTCTCATCGCCTTATTACGCCTTGATTTCCTGAGGCCCCAAATACATTACAGCAATGAAAATATTGCACAGACCTGACTTTAAAAAATTTCCTAATACATCAGTTGCAACACATGTAGTTTAGTTTCTCATACTACTAGCAGTAAAAGCAATCAGTGACGGACTGGGCCACCGGGAAACCAGACAGATAACCGGTGGGCCATGCCAAGCACTAGCATGTTAGACGATTATTTTGGTATACTTGGGCTCTTACTAAAAACCAAGACTTCTGAAAATAAGCACATCATTGGCGTAAAAAATAAAAAAATATATAACATCCTTTTTTACTGCTAAATACAGAATTTGGAGTTATAAATAGCAATAAATGTTCTTAGATATTTTTAAGACGTGCTCATTAAAACGCTTAAACAATTATTAAATTTAGCAACCTGTGCAGTACGGTAAAGCTCGGGTTTTGTAGGCCGTCGGTCGGGAGAAACCGACTGCGACCGATATTCACCCAAATCAAATATTCGCTGAATGAAAAAAATAAAATTTCATTTAAAAGTGAATATTTAATTTGGGCAAATGTCCCTAGCGTCTGTTTTATGCTACCGACATCGACAGTCCTAGGAAACCTGGCTTTACGGTGTTATTGTACAAACACCAAGGCCAGGGCTGCACAGTTATTACGAGAAATATTTACGAAACGTTTGTGGGTAGGTACTACATGTGGATTTTTTTCTTTGTGTTAATTTACGTAAAAATGCAATATGTTGTATTATCACTTTTAAAAAAGCTGTACCTAATATATTTTTTACAATCACAATAATATAAAAATGTTTTTTTTTTTGCAAAAATACTTAATTAACTAAATATAATATAATAAAATAAAATTTTCAAAAACTAACGAAAATTTCAATTTGACTTGACAACCAAATTTATGTCCCAAAGAAAAAGGAATTTTTTATTTAAGGGTTTATCAAAAATCTTTATAGGTTCAGGTTATACAGTAAGGATTTTAAAAGTCCTTCCTTTTTAAATGAAAAAGATATCTAGAAAGGATAAAATTTTAATGAAAGGGTGTCACAAAAACTACTGTTTGGCAAAAATTATTTTGATGTTCACATGGCCTAGTTTTAAGGAGGCACCATCAACAGTTTTTTTTATGGAAATGAGGGTTTGTAGCATCTCTTTTTTAAGGCCTTTTAATTTTCTCTTTAACATCCCCAACTTTACTTTTATTTTGCGCAAACTGTAACCACTGGCAATCCATTTAGATCAGTTGTCTTTTTACACTTACAAGCCATTGTCATTAAAACCACAATTTTTGTACAGTGATTACACCAAATTTGAAATGGCTGGGTCGATATTTAAAAACAAATTTGTGTTAAGTAGAAAATCAAAAGGCATTAAAAATACGGTGCTACGTGGCCCTTTCTATTTAAAAAATTGCGTCTTTTTAGCTTTGGGTCACGTGACTACTTTTTTTATATTGAAAAGTAGTTTTAACTTTATTTGGCCCGATTTCAACATATAAAAGAATAATGACTTTTAGAATTCTCATTATGCTCATTATAACGTTTTCTAGCAGCTTTTACACACCGTGTGTAACCTGGCAATACCTCCTAACTGATTTTAAGCACTTTTTGCAGGGGGTTTAAAAAACTGTTTAATCTACCACTGCTTAAGGTGCGTCCAGATTTGAATCACGACCTGCACCCGCAAACGCCTATGACAGCCCGGTCTATATTTGTACACAACGACTTGCAACCGTATATATCTGGAGATCGCGCCCGAATAAATCCCGTCACGGATGCCGGGCGGGACATAGGAAATCCCATGTAATTTTTAATGGGGTCAATTATTGGCTCCCTAATTATTTTAGAGAAAAATTCTATTGAAGTTTATTGAAGAGCATGCAAATCTACGTCCATGGTAAAAACTTTAGATTTTTCGGTTAACCCATTTGCTAGTTAGATGCTAATATATTTTTAAAATTGTTACATTATTATCGCCTCATATGTATGAACAACAATAAAAATACCAGTTAGTACGATTTTTTGATAATAATAAAGCACTAAATTTCAAAATGACAACGTAATGTCACGCTAACTGGTATTTTTATTGTTGGTCAGAAATATGAGGCGATAATAATGTAACAATTTTTAAAAATATATTAGCATCTAACTAGCAAACGGGTTAACCGAAAAATCTAAAGTTTTTACCATGGACTTAGATTTGCATGCCCTTCAATAAACTTTAATAGAATTTTTCTCTAAAATAATTAGGGGAGCCAATAATTGACCCCATTAAAAATTACATGGGATTTCCTATGTCCCGCCCGGCGATGCGTGTCTTCGGAAGTTCTAAAAAATGGGAAACTTTTTTATTGGTAATTTTAGAAAAAATTGTCTCCTTATAAAAGTCCCTGCTTGATGAGAAAAATACATTTTCACAAAAATATTTGAAGGTTGGATGTACGGGAGGCTTAAAAATGACTTGATTTCAAATTAAAATAAGGGTTATTTTCAACCACGATGTACCAACCCATGGGAAAGGCGATTTCATATGTTCATTTTATGAAGGAGAAAGGTCCTATGTAAACATATGTCCGAGAGTTCCTTCTGTTTCTGAGATACATGTTAAATATTTTTTAAAGGTCTGTTTGTTTTTAAATATCTTTAAATACGAAGCCTAGATACAAAAAATAGGTACTACTATCTGCAAAACTTGTATTTTTAGCTGCTTTTCAAAGGAAAAATATAAAACTGCATAAAACAGCCAGTGGCGCACAGTGGGTACAACAGCCAATATTATTGAGAGAAAATGTACGCCACTGGCTTTTTATGCATCAATAAAATGCCGTTTTGCATTTAAAATTCCGAGCATCCTCCGAAGATATTCGAAAAAAACAAAATTTTCAATTTTGGTTTCTATTGTTTCCTGGCTATATTTGTTAAGATAACTTCTAAAATGAAAACACGTTTTCATGGCCACTTTTCTGCTCTATAATTCAGTGTGATTAAATATTGAATCTGACGTTTCGGCTTCTGGCGAACTCACTCAATCAACTTAATTTTTTTAACATACGGACCTGATATTTTTTCAATCCGACTAAATCCTTTTCATCACTCTTAAAACACTATATCATCGCCACTTTGATATTTGCCGACGTTTCGTACAGACAATTCCATCACCATGAATATTTCATATTTATTTAACCATAATACGGCCCTAAACCATTTTTAGGTAAAAGTTAAAAAAAAAAGAATAAACTTATTACATATTCATAATGTTTTATTGCAACTCATTGATATCTAACAAATTACTTTATTAACAGAAACTAACCAGCAGGTACGAATGCAAGGAAGAACTTCATTTAATGTATGGATTGGTATGTGAGGACCAAAATTATTGGACCTTTCGTTTACGAAGGGACCCTTATAGTCTATTATCTAGAAATTTCTGTTACAAAGTGTATCGCTGTTAGACATCAATGAGTTGCAATAAAAGATTACGAATATGTAATAAGTTTATTCTTTTTTTTACCTTCTTACCTAAAAATGTAGTTCAGGGCCGTATTATGGTTAAATAAATATGCAATATTCTGGTGATGGAATTTTCTGTACGAAACGTCGGCAAATATCAAAGTGGCGATATATAGTGTTTTAAGAGTGATGAAAGGATTTAATTAAATTGAAAAAATATCAGGTCCGTATTTAAAAAATTAAGTTGATGATGGTCGCCAGAAGCCGAAACGTCAGATTCAATATTTAATCACACTGAATTATAGAGCAGAAAAAGTGGCCATGAAAACGTGTTTTTCATTTTAAGTTATCTTAACAAATATAGCCAGGAAACAATAGAAACCAAAATTGAAAATTCCGGTTTTTTTCGAATATCTTCGGAAGTACTCGGAATTTTTTAAAACGCAAAACGGCATTTTATTGAGCATCAAATTGCGCAACTTTGCCTCCATTTAACCGATCCTGTATCTCTTACGGTTTCCGAAATCCCAATGATGAGCGTCGAATTGAGCCACCCTGCAACTTAAAAAAGAAAGAAATTTAAAAACATTATTAAAAGTAGTCAGTATACATCTAGCAGACCCTATACCGCCTTCTCCAAGAGAACCAGGGTACTGGAGTGGGTACAATATAATGGGAGTATGGTACAATAGGCCTTCAGGCTGCAGCACCAGCATTTTTAAATTATTTAAAAAAAATTATTCTAAGAATCTCAAGATTTTTTTTATAGAATACAATGTATTTAAACTTAAATATGTGATCTCATTCCAATTAATATTTTTCTATTTCATTTTGCTTTAAAATAAAAGCTAAAGGTACTCTCTCTTAGCCCAATTTTAAATTTTCCTAATTTCTGACCACCTTGTAAATGCTGCTGTAAGTTTTAATAGTCCTATATTATTTTTTTATTAAGTAGAACTCTTTGTAAAGATTAAGTTTATTTTGTAAAATTAATAATATAAGAGTTTTTATTTAAAGACAACTTTGGCGGACACACTGTATATTCTAAGCTTAAAAATAAAAATATAAACCGATATCAAAAATTTGCGTTTATTTAAAAGTAAAATCAATGGGCCTGAATTACCCTGCTGCCACCTTTTTGTCATGTTTTACTACCACATTTTCTATCTACGAATATAATTTAGAATGAAAAAGAATACAGTTGCTTTATTGATTACACGACATAAAAACTTTTAAGTTTGTTAAACAAATATTTAGATGGCAAGAGTTATTTTATTTTTTAAATAAAATACTAGGTCGGTACAAAAGCAAAAATAAACTCAATTATTAGATTGGAAGAGAAATGAACTTTTATGGATAAAGTTTGTATCAAGAACTACTTACTTACGGTGTAAACGTTTAGCCGATGGTTTAAAACGTATAGAACACTAATAAGTAGATATTAGATAAAGAAGGCCGACATGTAAACGTTTCCTTATACGGTGACGCGTTATTGTTGCTTTAATTGCCTATAAATCCTTTGATGCGACTAAACGTATATTGTGATTAGAATAATTCTTCTTGAACAATTTATAATAAATCTGTAAAGGCTACTTGTACAGGGTGCTGTTTTCATTGGGATTATAGGGTATAGGCCAAACGTTAAGCGATACCCAAAACTAAGATTCGTGCTCCATATTTGTTTTTGGTATTACAGCTTATTGGCGCAATCAGATCCACGCCAATTTGATTGGTTTAGAAGATATAGGGCGGTTCTCTAAATTTGTCAATTTTTATTATATTTTATTACTAGGACATTAATAAAAATAGAAACGGTGCCGTACTTTTAAATAAAAATAAATGTTGTGCAATTTTTGATATTACCAAAGCTTACATTTTTAAATGGGACACCCTTTATTTAAGTATCTCAAATTTTTTTGCGATTGTAGCAATATACAGGGTGATTCAAAATCGATCACGAAACCTAAGGGGATGATTCTAATTGACAAAATAAGGGTAGAGCTTCATACAATATTTTTCAAAATGTCATTCGTTTTCAAGTTACAAGCCGTCAAAGTTTAGTTTTTATTATGTTTTTCGCCATATTTCATTTATTTTTTAACCAATCCAGTTGATATTTGGCACACAAATCGAGCTTTGCAGATTCTAAAATTTTAAGACAAAAGTACTTTTTTAAATACCGCCAGAAGACACTTTACCCAAAACTTAAAGTTTATTTACATCATATCTTTTTTATTTTGACAGATATCGCAAAGCTGGGGGCGCCATTTTATAGACAATTAAAAACTTAAAATAGGGTACTCTTTATTAAAGTCGATAAACCTCACCGTTTAGGCACCAATAGTCATCAAAGTTTTCATCAATTTCAATCAAATTACCTACATACATATAGGGTGTCCAGTAACTCAACCGACAAACTTAACCAAACAACGATTCTACAACAAAAAATAAAAAAAACTTTATATAAACATATGTCCTAAACGTGTAGGTTTTTGTATAAACATTAATAACGAGAGTTTAATGGAGAGCATTATCTTAACAACTTTAGCATTAGTGCAGGTTAACGCTTAGGACATTGTGAGCTATATATAAATTATAAAATGAAAGATTAAAAGCCATTAAGTAAAAGAGAATATTGCTCCTATGAAAAGATCATTGGTTTAGGTTAGGTTTAGTTACGTAAGGGTTTTCGAGCTGTGAACTGGTAAAAGCAAGAAGAGACACGAATACAAAAAGTAAAAGTGAATATCTTTTTAAAGAAACTGGGACGGTATCTCATGGATAATTGAAATAATTTTATGAAAATATTAGTATACTTTTAATGCAAATTTTACTCACAGTTGCTTTTGTTCTTCCATTTAAAACAGCAATGAAATAATACCTTTCCATATTCAAGTGCACTCATTTTAAAATTAACAATAGGCAAGTTATTAATCAGTGTAGCAACACATTGTTTAGGCAAAATTTTATGGGGTATTTTTGTAGGACCTTCTTTGTCTGTTATCTAAACATGGTCTTGAGTTTTGATGCATTTCATGGGTTTCCTGGGTTAGTTGCCGTGTCATTAAATGACTATATGTTTCTTGCAATCTCTGTTAGAAGCTAAAAATATCAAAAATTTTAAAGGGAAACAAAATATAAATATAAGACATTTAAACTCACCTTTTTTCTACCTTACTTGATGCCTCATATTTAGACAAAGAAAACTATCACTAGGTAATAAACCAAAGCATTTTCAACACGTTGTTTACAGTGGAAAACATCATTTTCAACGAATTTAATATTTTTCATAAAATGGTAATTAAAATTTTCTAACCTATAGAATGCTAACCTTTGGTGTATTGTGGGTTAGCTACCTACTGACTGATAGCCTAGTTTACACCGCAAAGATCTTTGGATTCTTTTAAATGAGTTTTAACTTTAGTAATAAAATCAAAATTGGGTATCAAACTTTACTATTTATGAGTTTGCATAAAGATGAAAAGTACGCTTGACTTTGACAAATCTGTCATATTTTAAATTTTAATGCGGTGTTGTGCGCCAATTTGGGAAGGTGGCTATGCACGAACGAAGACCTTTTTGTTTTCATAAGAGCCTAGAGGAAATAAAGAAAAAACTAATAAAACGCAAACAAAAAGGCGCTTATGAACAGTGGAATGCAGTCGCTGCTACCAATCACCGGTTATCAACAAATGATTTTGGTAGCTGCTACTTGTGCCTGGCGATCGCAGTGAAAAAATCACTCTTTAATATTCGCAGTTCGCAGATGTGGCGCTGCCCGTAACCTACAACGTTAAACGGCGACTGCGATCGCGGACGGTGATTGTGATTGCGATTCAGTGATTCTAACCTCTTTCATTTATGTTTATGGTGATTATGCATGCTTTACGTTAGTAAAACGGGATGCGAATTGGCTTGCTTACAGGATGAAAACAATTTTTTTATCAATTTGATTTGTAAATAACTCTATCATGAATGGGTTGCCCAAAAATATGATCAAAGCTATAAATGTTTTATAAAAAATTAAGATATTTGATATACTTTGTAAGTGTCCGTTTTTTATATATGCATTTACTTATATGCTAATGCAAATCAGTAATTAAATTATATGTATACTAAATGGCAGAATGTATTTAAAAATGATATATTTTTTATTTCATTCAATTTAACAAGGTTAACTATGACTTTATTTATGAAAATTTAGCATGTTTCCGTAAAGAGTGAATATACCACGGTTTTCAGTAGCAGCTACAAAACTTAACATACATTATTTTTAAAACTTATCGAAAATGCTTAATTTTCAAAACATAATAGAAATTGTTTTTACAATTTGACACTACGGAATGTAAAACCATAGGAAATTCTCAATTCCGGTATTTGCGCGACTGGACATTTTCAGTCCGCGGGATCCAGGTATTTGCTTAGAACCCGCTTAATTAAATTAAACGTCGCAAAACAAATTTAAGTTCTAGAATATTTTCTTTTTAAATAATATAATTACTTACTTATTAAAATTGACAACAAAACTATGAGTGTATGATGCTAAAATGTAGGTTATATAACCCTAGGGTTTTTTAACCATAACCAAGCATTTGCCAATCATAAATTTTTTTCACAAAAAGCAGTTTTAAGGTTATAAATCATAGACAGAATATTTCTTACTTATATAAAGTAGTTCATTACACGGCGTAGCAAACCTTTATTTATTTCTTTAACTTCTTCCTGAATTTTGACTTTGAGTTCCTCAATTGTACCTGGACGACTCGCAAACACTTTGGCTGTTAAACATCTCCACAGGAAAAAATTGGGTGCCGTTAATGAACCACTTTTTATCTAATATTTGAAAAATGTGTTGAAGTTGTTGGAGGTAATTTGGAAAACGTGATTTTTAAAAGTTAGAATGAAATGAGCCAAATATTTATAAGTAATAATAAATCTGAAAAAGTTAGCGGTAATTTAGTATAAATATTAAAATGGGTAGCTTATTATGGGGAACCCTGTATTCATGTACAGGTTGAATCTTGCAACTCGATTTTGTAGCAGTTATTTTTTACCGAATAATTTAAAATTTGGTATACACGTTTAGTTTGGATAACAATGCATGAATAGCTGTGTAACGTCATTCTAAATCCAACATACCTAAACCTCCAAGATGGCGGACCAGTAATTTTTAATGCACTTTCACAATATGGGCATCAAATGAAAGGGCTTGCCAAGAGTAACTCGAAAAATAAATAGACAACAATCTAAATTCAATATAGCGGAACACCCAAGATGGCAAACTAGTTACTTTTAATGCATTCCTACAATATGGGTATCAAATGAAAGGGTTTACTGGAAGTAACTTGAAAAAAGTGATCTTTCTAAATCAAACATGGCAGAACACTTAAGGTGGCGGACTTTTTACATGAACATTTGCAATATGGGTATCAAATAAGGTGGATTGTTATGAGAAACATAAAAACTAAAGTGACGTGTTTTTAAATCCAACATGGCGAAACAACTAAGATGGCGGACTAGAAATTTTTAAAACATTTCTTTAATTTAAATGTCATATCAAATAAATCGACTCGCTGAGAGTACCTCAAAAATAAAGTGACACCAATCCAATATTGACGAGCAAATCTTTTTATGCTTTTCTACCCTATAAGTAAAAATCAAAAATCAAGTTAAAGGAGTCCTTGATACAAATGTCTAATTGTATTGCTGCTATATGTTTAAAATTAATTGGCAAAATACCCTGCATCAATGATAAACTGAATAAAATAACAGGCTGAGAAAACTGTTTAGCGATAAGTAAAAAGTAAAAAATAAATTAAAAGTAAAAAATAATTTTTAAACAAGCTTTTATTTAGATGCACTAAAAATAATAAAATAAACCTTTTCTTTAAAACGTTTCCTATAAAAATATAGCGTCATTACACAATTTATTTGATATAACCTTTATATAATTGCTTTTAACTTTTTTAATTTTTAAACTAATTAAACAGGTAAAAAGATAAATGCTTAATTCTCGCGACAAGCTTTCATATCAAATAAATTGCGTAATGACGCTATATTTTTGTAGTAAAAGTTTTAAAGAAAAATTTTATTATATTTTTTTAGTGCATTTAAACTAAAAGCTTGTTTAAAAAATAGTTTTTTACTTTTAATTTATTTGAAACTTTTAAGTTATCGCTAAACACGTTTCTAAGTCTGTTATTTAATTCAATGCATTATTGTTGCAAAGTATTTTGCCGGATCATTTTAAACATATAGCAGCAATACAATTGGGCATTTGCATCAAGGACTCTTACTTGATAATTATATGGTAGAAAAGCATAAAAAAATTGTCTGGGATATTGGATTGATGTCACTTAATTTTTGAGGTGTTCTTAGCAAGTCCTTTTATTTAATACCCATATTGAAGAAATGCATTAAAAATATCTAGTTCGCCATCTTAGGTGTTTTGCCATGTGGAATTTAAAACGGTGTCACTTTCTTTCGAGTTACTCCCAGCAAACCCTTTCATTTGATACCCATATTGTAAAAGTGCATTAAAAATTACATGTTCGCCATTTTGGAGGTTCCGCCATGTTGGATTTAGATAACGTCACACAGCTATGCATGCATTGTCATCCAAACTAAACGTGTATATCAAATTTCAAATTAATTAGTAAAAGATAAATGCTTAAGAATTGAGTTGCAAGATTCAACCTGTACATAAATACAGGGTTCCCCATAATAGGCTGCCAATCTTTTCAGTGCATTTTAATAAAAGCTTGTTTCAAAAAAATTACTTTTAATTTATTTTAAGTAAAAAAAAACAAATATTAAAAAAATATATCCTTTTTATAATTTGTTAATTGCTTTGACAGTTTTTCTATTAGGACCTAATTTTTGGTGTAGTAGAAAAAATACACAAAACACAAAAAAAAGAACATTAGTTAGGAAAATTTGGGAAAATTTTGTT